>JAODAF010052078.1:0-11571 GCA_027574765.1 Molpadia intermedia
TGTTGGGTGGTGGTTGTGGCTCCCTTTATCATCGATGGGGGTCGATGTTTTTGGGGGGAACACGTTTCCCTCACTTTATCTAGTAGGGAACACTATATGCATCCCCCATTGTGGCATGAAGCCACGAATGAAAGGTCATAAAGGTATAGTTTCCTACAGAGTTAAAATATACATCACCATTTTGCATCTAAGCACTCAGATCTCAAATCTCAAAGAGGGGGAGGGAAGCACCTCTCCCACATAATAGCAGTAAATAAGAAGATTCAGTTACCAGGTGAAAGTGCTTACAATTCCTGTCCATGTCCGGCAACCAGCTGGCTTCAGCAAATCCTTGCAGCGGAGGCCGGAAGAAGGGTAGGTGTCTAGGCCGGAGGTATTGTGTGTCCCTTATTCCTAATATATACCCTCGCTACGCCAACTTTTGTAAGCATATTGACCCTCTGTCGCCCCTCAAAATTCTACGTATTAGTTGAATTTCATGGGGAATGATCCGCACACACACACACACAAACTGCACACACACCACGAACATATTTGAAACCGTTTCCACTTAATTTGAAATCATATTGGAAACCCTCCCACACGTTTTCGGCGGCGTGTGAAGCCCTTTAAGGGTGAGGGGGTTTGCAACCAGGGTGTTATTCCTCGGTCCTCATTATAGGCCTACCTATTTACCAAAAATTAATAATATTTGGGGTCGATTTTTTATTGATTTTTTGGCTTTAATTCCTCGTTGCGAAGTAAGTTTAGATATAAGAATATTTATAAGATTACATGCAACTTGTTAGTAAACAAGCCAATTGATTCCCACGACTGCAGAAAGCTATTGTCACCGAAAGCATTATACACTCCCTGTCTCCCATCTTCATTTTAAAGCATACATGAACAATGGCGTCAAGGTGACGTTCCAACAGTAAAAAAAAACTGTCACGGACTGAAGGTCAGAAGGACCAATGGTTTACAAAGGATCCTTACGGTTGGTTAATGAACGGTAAGTGTTATGGACAGTTACTGAATGTGTCCAATGAGCGTAGGTTTTACAAAACAGACATACTTTACTTCTAATTAACTTGACAAATATGGCGAGACAAGCGGAAGCTCCGGGCATCGTTATTGACTGGTCAGTACAGGGGGTGGCACCCCGCCGTAGACCAGAGACAAGATCATTATATCCAGTATGCAAGTAGTTTATAAATAATTAAAAATGACCGTAGCGCCAGAATACATTACAATTTTAAACTAGGTAGAATCATTGGCGTTAACTGTAGGTGTCTGCAGGAGGTGTATTGTGTAGATTCAAGTGTAGGCCATCCAACAGTGATTAAGGCTCAATAGGGATTACATATAAGATCCCGTTAGCTTCCACACATGAATCACTACAGTACTGTGGCCCTGTCAATCATGTTATTACAATACAAAGGAGGCCTAATTAGTGGCCGCTAATTACGCCAGGATTCCCGCTGGCTCGCCCTGTAGACGATGATCGGAGTCGAAAGCCATATAAACAACAAATGAATCTAATTGGGCCATTCTTTCCTGACGGGGCTCAGTGTCAGATCAGTTGGGACCATCTAAAATGAAGGCCCTCCCCTTGAGAGGAGACGTAAGTATCAATATGAGCTTATCTACAGCCTGAATTTCTGGGTAGTGGTACACTTGATCACACACAGGTTGATGAGTGACATTAGAAGATTGTAAATAGGCCTATATATTCTTGTAATGATTGGAAGCATTGGCGTTGATGCTGCAGAGAACGCTTTAGTAACCCAGTGAATAGCATGGTGGTAAAATTGTGACACCCTGGTGAAATTCGGGTACCTTGATCAAAGGAAAAATAAACCCACTACGTTACTATACATATTATGAAAATGAAGACAAATATCTATAACACACTGAAATCATATTTAATATAATATTAATAATAATCATTATACATAAGATATTACTAGTATTATTAATGTAAAATACACAAGGATAATAATAATATTGTAAGATATAAAAAATACATTAGGATATTAATAATAATAATAGGATATAAAATATAAGGAAATACATAAGGATATAAAATATAAAGAAATACATAAGGATATTAATAATAGTAATGTAAAATATAAAGAAGTACATAAGGATATTAATAATAGTAATGTAAAATATAAAGAAATACATAAGGATATTAATAATAGTAATGTAAAATATAAGGAAGTACATAAGGATATTAATAATAGTAATGTAAAATATATAGAAGTACATAAGAATATTAATAATAGTAATGTAAAATATAAAGAAGTACATAAGGATATTAATAATAGTAATGTAAAATATAAGGAAATACATAAGGATATTAATAATAGTAAGGATATTCAATTCTACATATTGGCTTTATGACGTCATTATAAACTTATCTCAAATTATAGTTTTAATTTAAAAACGCGGTAGCTCCCATCAGCCTATACAATGTCAAACTTAAATGTTTATATCTTGAGATTGGAAGGAGATATGTTGATATTTTATTCTCTTTCATAATATGTATAGAAACATTATATAGGTTTTCTTTTCTGTTATGCTGGTCAAACGGCCTTAGATATTTGCAACTATTATTATTTTAGACGCTCTAGTAAGTCTAACCCACAAGTTTTAAGCATAAACATGTTTCAAATCACGCATAATATAACGTTATTTAGTCCTAATAAAAACGTATTAGCCTACATGAACAATGTTTTATGCATCTATTGTAAAATATTATCTAATTTAAATGATTTTAAAATTTAAGGCGTTCAATATGTAGACAGGCTCAGATTTACTTTTCACCACGCGTCCGGTTTAAATTTAGGCCCTCCGTCCCTGGCCAGATGTCATTGCGATAGTTTTATCTCCGTTTGCAGGCCTATTTCCATCATAACTAAACATGATAGCACAGTCTGCATCAAGTTAAATATATTATTATAATTTTTTTTTTATATATATTATTTACCCTTTCGCCTGTAAGTCGGAGATGATAATTTATTTTTGCAATAATATTGACTGATGATAGCAGGAAAGTAATAATTCACATTATTTATTTTTTAAAAGCGTCGGTTAGATGAAATTATACACCAACAACCAAAGCTTCTAAGAAAATAAACACTACGATACATTGATAAATGTTAATGCCTATAACAGAGTTTGTTTTGATATAAAACAAATTCATAACGAAATCATCAAAAATTATTTTATCCAATCCAAATTAATTTTGTCAATCATATATTGTTTAATTACTTGCTAATTGATTAATTGAAATAGAGGTTTACATGAGCAGACAGTGGCGGTTTCTAATTACAAACTGAATGAATAAAATCACTCGTGAGTAACCTAAAGTCAAACTTAAAGTGCATCAAACTCTGCTAGCGGCTTTAAAATACGATAAATAAAGGACACGAACATTAAAACATGACGAGGAAGTAAACGGAAAAGAAGCAAAGTAGAAGTTACCGTATATTAAAAATAAGATAAATATTAATTAAAAACATTAAATACAAAATAAAGGCACTTCCAAAAGATTATAAGAATTGTTAGCACTACTGACATTGAGTGCAATGTGTACATATTGCGTATTGTTAAACAACTCGTTCGTTAGGTTATTTAATGACAAATATACCACTAACAGTCCTTTTATTAATACTATGTCACTTCAACGTATTAAAAATGTGTTTTAGTTTTTATCATATAGTCAGCAAATCTACCAATAGTTTTCTAAAAATCGAAAAAATCACAAATTTTAATTGTCACTGGTGAAGGCTGATAGCATGTTCAGTAATACGTAAAATAATTAGGTTTCATTCTTGTACAAGGCGTGCATTATAAAGTAATTTTGTATTCTGCAAGTGGGATATAAAAAATATATAAACTTCTTGATATTATTTCTTTATCAACTTATGAAAATAGTAAGGCGTCGCCAGAAGTCAACATTCATGCCGTCAATGTTTTATAATCAAGTGAATGTAATGCGTATTCGGACATAATTAATCCTTTACCGACATAGTTGACAAACAAACTGATTGTATTCATTTTCTTATTGTATTGATGAGGTGTCGGGCACAGACAAAATTATCAAGGTAGGGTCAGCTTGTTGTTTAAAAAATATAGTTTTTCTTGAAAAGAAAAGAAAAAGGGAAGCAAGTTTACAAGTAGAAATTTGTATTGTCAGATTTAGGTTTTCACCCGACCTGTAAACTTTCTTTCAGAACAGGAAGTTTTCTGCGGAGTGGGGTGGGGCTGGAGTTTTCTTTCCCTTAACAAAATTAGATGCTTATTTAATAAATATTGTCGATGCACTCAATTCATAATGACTCCCATTCACTCCCATTCACGTGTAATAGAAATATTTCTTCAAACACTAAAAGTGGATCTACAAACCACAGCCTATAAGAAGAAAGTAAGGATCAAATCATGATTAACACCTTTATGATGTAGTAATTTAACAGTTAATTAGTTTTGCACACAATAAGACGATGACAGAGTTTGGGTTTATTATTTATTGAATAAGTATGGCTTGTAGAATTTAATTAAGTGTTAAGTCCAACTATATACGCAACGGTGCGTTTTTTTTCTTTTGCATAGTGACCACCTTATTATAAAGTAATTAGTCATTTATTAGTTTAGATACAACACTTCCAAGACAACAAACTAGCAGTAAAGCACGACCTTCGATTGGTTAGTCACTAACCAGAACTGATACATTCTCGTAACAAACAAACTAACAGTAAACCACGACCTTCGATTAGTCACTATCCAGAACCGCCATTCTCACAACAGCCAATTAAATGAGAAACGTTAATGATAATATTTGTTAATTAGTTAGCTGGCTTAATTAGCTTGTTAACAGAGAGGCGTTCCTTGCTAAGATTATTATATTATTAAGATTATTGTTCCTGTTGTTCGTCTTTTCTGTATATTTGGATACGTAGTGGTATATGCGTGAAACCACCTGGTCACCTTATTATAGAGAATTTAATTCTTATTAATTAAGAACAGCGTTCACAACATAATTTATAGGCAGGTAAACCACATCTTATATACCTGTATACTTGGATTGGTTCCTTCCTGACCAGAATTGATACTGTTAAATTAGCTAAAGAATGAGAAGTTTTAATAACAGTTATTAAAGTACGATTCCTGGTAGCCAAGTCACGTGATGACGCCTGGTATCTTCAATATGCAGTATGCAAATGATGAATGCACATTCAACTATCTCAAATTTGCCATTGCGTGCTACAAGCGACCGTACATTTAATTTATTGATTTGCGATTATTAGGCGGGTTAGGAATGACGAGTATACGTTTCATGAGTAAGATTTCAGCTGGTTCGCTTTCTTGCTCTGCTTAAGAGCATTGCCAATATTTCGGCGATATTTACGAAAGGACTTATGATCGCTAGCTCGGTGAAAACCTTTTCAACGGTTTTTGGTTCGAGGCAGTATAACAACATGTATGTATTTTGTACTATAGCTTAAGGAGGGGGAGGGGGACTTCACATATATCATGTGGCATTATTAAATTAATGAGGGTTACGGTTCGGCTATATTTTTCGGGGTTAGGTTGGAGGGCACGAGGGGCACGCGATCATGATTATGTAAGAAAGAAGTTCCAGCTGTGGTTTTGTTTTGCGCCTCAAATACTACCGTACTCCATTCATCAGGCAGAATTCTTTCGTGGAGCTTACTTGTCATGTTTTATTTATTGCCGAAGGCAAAATAAATTTATATACAATCGTAATATCGTGTGTATGTATGTGTATGACGACCAGCTTGTAATCATGCTAACTCAATGAGGTAACTGTAGATTAATATCATACTTGGTTTGTTGGTCCCCATAGTGAGTACAAGAACGCTTTCGATTTTAGTAGATGTCGAAGGTCATTTAAGGTCAAGGGGTAAAGTTCTCAAATCTTTTAATCAAGCTAAATCAACGTGGATGAAACTCATAATTGGTATGTTGGTCTGCCATAGTGAGTAGAAGAATGCGTTCGAATTTAATAGAGGTTAAAGGTCATTTAAGGTCAACAGAGGTCAAACGCTAAAACACTTGTAATCGGGCAAACTTAGCAATGACACTTAATTATAAACTTGCTATTTAAAACTACACTTAATCCTTCACTTGCAATATTACTGTAGGCCTACCATACTGTCATTTTAAAGAGCAAGGAAGAGCTTAGCTTTCTGAATTCAAATTTTCCGACTTGATTCAGAAAGGAGAAAAGCGGCGAGTGATGTGTGTCACAGCAGTAGTCGAGTCCAGCTTGTCCGAATCCAGTTACCAAAGTCCGATAAATTTTCTTCAAAATCCGCCGATTAATTAGTTCCTAATTTACAACAGTGTCAGCAATGATTTAACATTATTTCATGGGTATCAGCCCCTAATTTAAGTCTGGTGAGCTTCATTACGGTATGTGCTATAATAGGCAACATATCCGTTTGTAGAATGTATAAACTATTCTAAACTGCACATTGATGTACCGTACTCGACCGGACTTCGTGTCCGAGTCCAGGTGTCGAGTCCGAGCCGTGTTCGAGTCCAGCCAAAACATACTCATGTTCGGTATATGGGGGTAAGTGGCCCACGTGTACGTGCTGGTAAGGGACACTGCACATTGATCAGGAGGTCCTGGGTTTGAGTCCCCAATGGGTTCGGTAGTTATTCACCGTGGCAGATTTTCCACTCCTTATATGTGTATATATAACTATAGTATATATATATATATACTGTAGCTCTTATATATAAACACAATATTATTGCAATCTATATGTTCACAGACATCATTTCGATCATGGCGAAAATGAAATTTAATTGGAATCACCATCAATTGTACAGCGACATGCCCTCACATTTAACATAATAAATTTTAACATTGTTTAATTGAGGCCTGTTATTCGTTTAATTACAAATAATACACCAGTTAGCTGGTAGAATATAAATGACTTTTTATTAGACTGAATTCTCTTTTGTATCTCTGAAAAATGGTTCCAAATCTTTATATCAATCACGCGGTAGGGGATTCGAAGCGATATAAACGATTTTATTATTGTATATTAGAAATTTCAGTAGAGTATAATACGTCGTAAATATGAATAAAGTTCAAGTTAATATAGACACACCCATACAGTTGTAATTACTGGTTCATAATTGTAGAATCAGACAGCTGTTTTGGCGAGCATGACTGCATGAGGAGCAAATGCGAATATATGTTATGCCAATAGAAATCCGGTGTCCGTCCGTCCGTAGGTCCGTCCGTCCACAAAACGTTAGCAAAATGGCTTTACATTGGCTGTTAATCTTTAAATGCATGACCGTGCTGGTTTCAGCCTATGAAAGAACACACATTCTCGACAATATTGTAAAAACTGGAAAACTAGCATTGGCCCTTATCCTCTCATTTTATGGTATAAAGTTTATATTGATGTTTAGCGGAGGTGATGGAGGAGGGAGAGTGTTAGGTGGGGTGAGGGGGTGTCCCAGGACAGAATTCAGGCTTCGTTGTTATATTGCTTTATATTGGAAATCACATAATATATCTGGCATAAGGCTGTCTATGGTTTGCTTTTGTTTGCAGTGATTGTCATAATTACGTCACTAGCATGTTTATTTACTAATTTTTCTTCCTCGCTAGATTTGTTTGAGCTAATTAATAGTAGCGTATACCTGTATGCTGCACAAGTAAAATAATCTCATTTAAAATACTGACCTACTTTTCACTTTTCTTTAGTTACGGAATGTAGGCTACGGTATATGGCAACATTGGCCCGTCATAAACACAGGAATACGTAACGTTGTACGTGTATTTACAACGTGACGCAAATATTTACAACATGATGAGGTACACTCATTTTTACAACAGAACAGAATGTATAGTACCGGTAGTGGCGTCGTGTGCCGGTAATTTGATTTACCATGCGACGTTTTTCGTTGCTCAGGCAGTTTTTATTTAATGTTGTGTTGTTATTCTAGGCTTTAAATATTTATGTTGTGTTGTAAATAATTGTGTCGCGTTGTAATTGTTCATGTCGTGTTGTTAATATACTTGTGCACATAAACCAACGAGAAGCCATGTTATATATGGTTATAATATAGACTAGGCCCTAATTGGCCTTAAGTTGGCATATAGGTCTAGACTGATACTATCTACGTACATACATATGCCTTGAATATTAGGCTACGTTTACATCTTTTTTTGATTTATACGTTTACTCTTTTTGAGTTAATTCAGTCTGCAAACTTCGCGTAAACATCCACTATTTCTAAAACGATTTGTGATTGGTCTGTTTTTGTAATGTTTGTTGAAATTTATCTGTAAATAACAACACCGCATTATCAATTACAACGCATCAGTTTAAACTTCGTGACACAATTAGTTGCAACGTAACAGATATATTTACGACGTAGAATAACAACACAACATCAATATAAAACGCCTTTTTACTACGCAAATATAATTACAACGTGACGTATCCCTGTGTTTATGACGAGCCAATGCTGACATACATGTAGATCGAGACTAACTTAAAGTACAATCCTATGCTTAACAGATATACGAAGCCGTGTTAATAAAAATTAGGACTGTCACGATATTTCTTTGCCCACAACTTTATAAATGACTTTCTGTACATATCGCGAATTGAATTTCTAAAATATAGTCGTTTTTGGTGAAGGTGAAAATACCAAATTAATTCGTGTTTGTGTGTTTTCTAACTATTCTTTTCATTTCTTTAAGTCTCTTTTAGAATCTCGGTAAGCTATTAATATGAAGTCAATTCTACGATATAAAGTAAATTCGTTTGCCGTAACCTTTTTCCCGTCGTACACCCTATAGTCTTAGACTCTCCAAACACATTGCATTTCTGTATTCATCTAAGTCGTCTTCATGTTATTCATCCTTGTTACAAAACAAACCATACAACTAAAAGTATATGCATTACATAGATGTCAAAGGTCACTCACAACCGTATCCTCCACGAGAGCCAATGCGCCATTGAGCCTATCAGTGGCGTAACTAGACATTTCCATCTGGGGGTTGAAGGGGGAAAAGGTATTGAGAGAGGGGGAAAATTGTGTTGTGTGAGGCTTTGAGCAACTGACATTTCATTTGGGGGGAATCAGGGGGGGAGAGGCTTCTGAGAGGGAGAAAAAGCCCCCCCTGTCCTCCCTCTAGTTATGCCACTGCCCTCTACAACTGCTTGGAGCATGATGGGTTAAGCTCAATTGGTTTTTGCATGGGCCCATGGGTGAATTTAATACGTAATAGCCCATTTGGGAAAACAGTGAAAAAATCAAACATTACTTGGTACCCACTTAAGGGACCCTATTGGAACTCATAGTCCCTAGTATTGACAGGGACATCAAACCTTCATGCCCCAAAATATTCAGCAAGAAAAGAAGACAAGCATTTTTACTTTCAAAATTGTTCTGATTATCCCATTGCACAATATTTACAGAATTTTACATGATAGTTCTTTGTGAATACGGTTTTGCCACCATCTCATCAAAAACATCTTTTGCCAAAATAAAAGAGCAGAGGACTTTGGGCTATTGGACGCTTCAGACAAATTCACACAATAGGCCTGCCAAATATTACAAATTGGCAGATTATGTTAATAGAAAAATGACCTATACAGAACATGACAGTAGTACTAAACAGACTTGTTACCAGACAGAAATATCAGTTTATCTTCCTTCTTGGCTTTTTCAAATGCCTCTTCACCCCAGGGATACCTGATTGATTAAAAGAAGAACTTGTCATATCATAAAAATTACTACATGTAGTTTGAGTATTTACTGGTGTATATATACTTATACCTTGTTGATACATCAATGATCAATATAACATTTTAGCCTTTTCTTGGAATGGTAGTGGTCACATCCACCCAGCTTGGTGTTGTCACTTCTCAAGGGCACCATCTTTGCTATTCATGAGCACAAAAATGTTGAAGTTGTGAGTTAGACGTATAGACCAATATGCGGGAGGAACAAAAGTGGCGCCCTCAGGTAATGGAAGTGACAATCCAAGCTGGGTGAACACAACCACTTTTCCTTCCACGAAGATTTGGGATAATCTCAAATATTTTTGGTTCTAAGCAAAGTATTTCATTCCACCTAAATTCAAATTAATGAAGGAAATAGTATATTGTTACTGAGTACTGACACAGTATTTAATCTATATTTAGAATCCACATGACCATTTACAGATATATCAAACATCTTCTGAAATTTCCATTTCTTTTTCAGCAATATCACAATGACGTCATTAACTTTTAATCAGAAGCAATCCAATTTGGCCTATCATTGAATACTTACCAGTCCACTGGGTTGTGTGCATGTTGCAACAAGTATGGAGATCTCTCCATAGCCAGCCGATTAGTAAACTCATGATGCAGACTTGCCATTGTTCTACAAAGAGCAAACATAAATGTGAATAACACTAAGTTTGCAATAAGCTACCATTAGGTCAATGGCATAGGAAAGGGTGTATGAGATGAGCAGACACACCATGGTTGGCTGTATATCCTGGTTCGTTTTAACCAATCTTGATACAACCAAAAATGAACTAACCTAAAATCCAGTCTTATTGAAATATCAGTTTTCTTGAATTCCTGATCCCACCGAGAAAAACAATGGGGTTTTCCATGCATAGCCATGCTACGTGAGCTGGAAATGATGACTGGTTCATTTCCGGACTGTTCTATTTAAATTTATAGGGTTCTTGGTGTTTGTCTGAGCTACCGAGGGAAAGACCTGTAGTAGTTGTGGGAGAAGACACCTAGATGGCCTTTGACCTCAAATTTCTGAGCATCCCATATAATTGTGCATTTGAAGACAAGACTATTATTTTCATGAGCAGCTTTTGATATCAAATCAAACTCAAAACAATTTGGTGACAAAATACTCTTTCAAATTAGCTGCCATCAAGAAACAATATCTGAGTGTTTATTTTGCTTCAAGGAATTATCAGTGCTAGCAGCTGTTTCTTTATATACAGTACTTTATATTTAACTATATTATTGAAAACAAATTTAGTACAATTACCAATGGCCCTGTGCTATACCAGTATGTACCTTGTGAGGTGACCTTGGTTAAGTATCAACAGCTGATGTCTTGTAATACTCCGAAAAGTATTACCAACAAGTGAGAACATTGGAATCTGTTGGTTGAGAAGAAACTCCCAATAAAATAAAATAATATTACAAATTTTGAAACTTTAGGGAGAAAAAATAGCCTATAGATTTTACCTATGTATGTACATATTGTCATGATTGAACATCCCAAACATAGAAACACAAGTTATGGCTAGGGCCCCTGTTTTGTCTGAATCCATAATTCACTGGCTTATGCACCTGGACATTGAAAAATAAGTTTGGGGTCAGGGCGGTCACTTGTTGAACAACTGCCAGTCCCATAGTTTAATTGTTCATGTATTAAGGGCGTCAATTTGCTTTCGAAAGTGGGGGGGGGGGGGAGGATTTTTGTTTGGAAATTAATTGCTGTCCTGGGGTTCGGATTGGTGTCGCCGAACTTTTCAGTATGGGGGTGGTGGCTCATATATTC
>JAODAF010052189.1:0-11570 GCA_027574765.1 Molpadia intermedia
GGAAGGGGAGGAAAAGGGAAGAAGAAAAAAAGAAAGAGCGGAGAAAGAGAGGGGAGGGGGGGGGGGGGGGGGGGGGGGGGGGGTGGGTTATGAGTTCCACTAGAAAACCTGGAGAAGTAATTTGCCATCTGGGCACAAATTTTATTTTTCTTTACTGGAATGAATATTTGGAAACTTTTCTTGTATTACATAATTTGAAAGTCTGAATAGATTAATCATTTCATTAGGATGTGTGTTATCGTTGCACATTGAAGTATTTTCCTGGATGTATTAAAAGTATCTCCTTGATTTGTCAAAACCTCATGCAAAATGCTATTCAGCAAATGCAATCGTAGCATGGAACCATGGTCATCATACACATCACATCACAAATTATGTCCAGTGAAACCTTGGCTCCAAAATAAATAAGTTTTTGGTTCTGAGGCCGCACTCCCCTGACTTCTCTTGGTTCTAGAATTACTAGGTTTATACTTTGATTTTGAGTTAATAATATACTGTATTGTTTGGAGGATATATATAATATATCACATAGCCATGATTTACATCAGACCTTCTACCCCAGAAAAATGGTCTGTCCAATAAATCTGTTAAGTGCTTTATGAATTTGCTGAAGTTATCATTGAACCTCACTGATTGAATTCACATACATGTGTGCAATACAATACAACATGACTGGAGGAGGAGGAGGAGTATGTCCTTTAAATTAATACACATTATCATTTCTGGTCTAATGTTCCTCTTGTTTTCAGTTCAAACTTTAGCTACTGTAAATGTACATGGAGGCTCATAGAATCCCATACCAGGTAGTGTTTGGTAGCCGTGTTCTAACCAATCTAACGTTCCACTAAAGGCAGCATGAGACCACACCCGGAGGAAAGATTAATCCTCCTGTACCAACTCAACAGTTCCCGTCGATGGAGGACAGCAGAGGGTACACACGTTGAACTAATTAACTAATTAATTAACAAATTAACTAATTAATTAGTTAACTAACTAATTATGTAGTAGCCTGCTATTTTGAACCGGTAGACATGGAAATGTGCGGTGCTTGTTTGTATGGGCATCATCAACAGCCTATGGATGCCACGGTGGGGCATATATTATTTCAAGATTTCCAACTGACCGTTGATCCAGTTTTACACTCAAGAAACTGCTCGATACAGAGAGGGTTCAAGCAACTATCAATATTACCCTCGTATATTTCCATGGGGTTCCATCACTACCCTATACCCCTATTATACTATATTTTGCTGGAAGTTTAGGTCAAACAACTTGTTAAGCTTAAATATCGATTACCTACTTGCTCGTTAAGTCTCTTCTATCTGCCCTTCATGACAAGATGTGTATGCGACAAATTAAAATCTCGCAGCCTTCAACTATACCTACCTTTCACCTTCACTCTCTAGAAATGATTTTGCTCATAAATCTTGAGTTTAATGCTTCCATCCCTAGATTAAAATACATATACTACTTTACTACTATTATTACTTTTCGTAAAAATTGGAAGGCCACCCCCTTGTTTTGCTGTACTACCTTGTTATTGGTTGAATACACTTTGAATTCAATGGGGTCACTGTACCTTCTCTTACTAAGCAATTGTCTATTTTTTTGTAAATTTAAAAGCTTCAATTACTACAGTATCCAACAAATGATTTAACCCAACACTAGAGTACACATTTGATAAATTTGTGAGCATTTTTTTCAAATTTTGACAGGCTCTGAATTAGATATACTAAAGATATATTTACATTTCAGTAAGTTTCCTCAGTGGGGGGATAAATTTATGTAACTTACTGACAACCATTGACATTAATGTTTCTTGTCAGGGGAAATTTAGAAATTGTTTAGATTGGACAAAGTATTAAGAGTAGAATTCTTTTATATAATTCAAGTGGGCAGACAGCTGATCTCGCTGCATTTATTATAGGTTCAGCTACAGTGAGTCGAGCACATAAAGCTATACAGTAGATGCAAAAAGTTTAAGCGCATAAACCGTCTCCTTGTAAGTGTATGCCTGGAAATATCAGATCAGCCTTGGAGAGCTAGCGAAGTTTGTGAAACAAACTAATCATTAAATGGAACTTGGTTCGGTCTTAGTTTTGTTAGGCAGAGATCTTGGTGGGTGGCGAAATATTTCTGTAGTGACAATATTTGGTGCCTCCTGATCATATGATTATAATGAATTTACAGCACTTAACTAGTACCTTGTAGAACCTTTATGTTTAATTAGCATATTATACTCCTGTAGCTTAAATAACAAAAAGAAATGGCATTGAATTGAAAATGTTTGGAGCCCATATGGCGAGCAGCCACTGATTATCATGTTACAATTTTTGTAATCCCAGATTTTAAATTCCATTATAAAGCCTAGGCCTTTCTATAGGAAATGTAAAAGGTCCATTGTCTTTTAATATTTACAATATAACTTGTAATGGTGTGAGGTGTATTACTGGTACATATGTGTTGCTTACAATAATGGTATTGAACTTTCACATACTGCTCATGACACTGTTTGATGGTGATCAGATCGTAATCTTGACACTTTCTAACAAATCTCGGTCAATGAAGATCACATACCCTGGGAATTCATACTAGATGGTTTGATTTCCGGTTGGTTTACTAAGCAGGATGATTGAAGCCAATTATTAGCATGAAACTGATTACCATCACAGCTTTTAACAGCTAGGTAACTGATTACAGCTAATATAATACAGCTGGTTGTGCTTCTGTTTAATATGATGTGTTGGGAAGAAAATGGTGTCAATTTATAATTGTATCAAGTATGTAGTTGTATTGTATTATAATGGAGCTAATAAAAAAAGTTGAGTGATATCCTGGAAGTGTTGTTTTCATGATCGTTGAGTCACAATTATTCCTGGAAAAGGGGGAAAACATAGTTCTGCTTTTGGACAATGGTCAAACCCTAAATAGGGGTAGGTAATTTTTTGAGACTGACAGGGGCTTATTTACCATTTTTAACTACAGTTTAAAGCATAGAAAAGTTGGGGAACATCTTTGTCCTTTTGGCAGGCTCTTGGATATTTTCAAAATAGGATTTTATAAATTTACTATGCTCTTAGCTGCAAACCCTGATTTGGGCATCAAGGGAAAAGAAATTTGGATCAATTAAATTACATAATTTTTAGTGTTTTTTTAGAATAGTACATTATATCATTTAATAGCCGACTGGCCAGCTCATTGGTTAGAGCATCCGCTTTTCAGCCGGGAGGCCCGAGTTTGATTTGTGGCCGAGTCATACCAAAGACTTTAAAAGTGGAACCTGTTGCCTCCTCGCTTGGTGCTCAGCATATAAGATTATTAAAGAGTAGCTGGGTATCAAAGCATGGGATTGAACTGTGTATACTCATTGGCAATGCACAAGATGATAATTATAATAAGTTTGCAAAACAGTAATTTTCAGATATTTTTTATTTTGACGAGTTTGTATTGTGTAAATCTTCTGACATTTCTGAGATAATGTTTTGCATCAAAACTCAAAATGGCAAGTTTCATTTTTTTGACGGGACTTGACAATATAGCTAAGGGTGTAAACAGTAAAAGTCTGATTTTACCGTTTTACGATGTCGGTATTAGTCATCAATAATGCATTCTATGCTTCCATACATATCCATACAATAATATGGCCCTGTTGCCAAATGCTATGAATCTTATTGTCATAAATGTTTTTAAATGCTGTATATACTTTTTGTTTCTTTTCTAGTTACACACTGTCCAGACAGAGACCTTTGGAGCCTTCCATTGTTATGTGCAGGTAAGATACCCACTAATATATAGTATGCACCAGACATCTTGTTTTGGTGGGCGGTGGAGGAGGGAGGGAGTGTGGGATGTGGCATGAGGAAGTAGGAAGGGGACTAAACTAGCAAAGAAGCAATGTATTTCATTTCTTTAAACAAACTTGACATGTATTTTGTGTGGTACTTGAATCTGAATCATGGCTATAATCCAATTGTAAACAACCTCTCCCTGCTAAAATGGAAATACCACTTTGTTTTGCCCAAGACCATATACAAAGTCATTGCTCAGTGGGTGGCCTCGTGGCAACCCAGGTGACCAGGCTCTTCCTCTCGACTAGGAGCGAAATCAGGGTGCAGGAACCAGAAAGACCTTGCAATGATCATCTCGGGTCTCAGCCCAGTTTGTGACCCATGCAGGAGTGTGTCAACATGCCTATAGTGGTATACATTGTAGTCACCAGATGGACCATAGCTCGACTATTATGTTAACACTCGCATCGAGCCACTTGTTAAAGACTGTAGGTCACTAGGATCCTACATTACAATTAGACACATTAAATGAGTGAATTAAAATCTTCCTTGTTCTCGAAGCTCGACAATAACCACATTTTGAAATCTACAGAACATACATGTAGGTGTAACTGCTGAGTGTAGCAGGATGGTCACTTAGAAGACTAATTCTAATAAGGTACTTAAATGACATCATGTTGGTTTGATTTCATCTTAATCATGAATTTCAGGTTGTTAAGAAGGCAAATAAAATCAAGTAATGTACATATATATCGTACATTAAAACTAATACTTCACCTTTATGTACACCTATTAAAGCTGAAAGCAAAATTTCAACTAGGCTTTCATAAGAATTGCATTTACTTTATAATTTAATCACTTTTCATAACAGTATTTTGTGAATCTTCTTGTTTTAATATCTGAACCACCTCAAGTCCCAACTGATAATAGCATTTTATACTGTAGTTATACATTGCAGATTTGAAAATGAAAGCCAAAAGATGATTTTCACTAGGGCCCCAGGCCCCAATCCAAGGGTCGCATGGCTTGGATGTTTGATTCTTGTAAGCCTGTTTGTAATGTTACTCAAATGTTGAATACCATGTGTGTCTCAAAAACGTCAAGCTGTGGTACACTGGGATTTGAGTCATCTAAGCCATCAACCGCATAAAGGAGCTTTCTTGTACCGTAAAATCTATTACTACTTAAATCTACAAAGTACTGTATACGTAACATTGGATATTGTATCTGCATGTCAACTTAGCCGTAATAATGCTAGTCTTTATCAATATGGAAAAAAGTATAATAATAATTATGTGTCAACTGATTTGCAAACCCTATTTGTGTTTGTTAAAAAAAGGAAAATATGAAATTTAGCTTTAAGGAGTCAATGCCTGTGGGGACATTCATTTCCTTAGCATAAGAGGCACTACCATGGAATGAAGATTGAAGAATATCTTCCCTTCCCAAGGCATTTTTTCAATTACCTAGTATGAAGGTTAAACTCGCATTGACGTAATTTATAAACCCCACCCTTCGTTTGCATTATGCACCATTTAGGCAGGGCTCTTAGGGTGATTTTGAAGAAAACTGGAATGAATCAGATGGTTTGAAAATTTGTTATTGGTTTTAAGATTAACAAAATTATATCACACCTTGCTACACAGGATATGATGCAATATATTTTTTTGTGTAGAACAATAGTACAGAATTGCATAACATTTGATTGAGTACTGAAGTTGTCAAAAGATTTATTTACATCATGGCTTATACTTTGCCATCTCCCCATAATTAGATTGCACTCATCTACCTGAATGTACAGTAGCTCAAAACTGAACCTAGAATTTCATTCCCTAAAGAGGCATACTACCTCCGAATCTTGCTTCTATAGACGTCAAACGATCTTAGTTAGTCGCAAAACATCGAAGAAGGAAAAATAATGAAGAAAATACTCGCGAAATAATCCGCGAATCCAGACACTAAAAATTCGCGTCTACCAAGTTTGGCTGGCAATAGAGGAAGGAAGGGTACCCAGATCCGTGTTAAAGAAGAGATTGCCAGATGCTAGTTCGCAGTAATAGGGGTTATGCATAGGTTATATGAGGTAAGTACGTGGCTCGTAAATTACCAAACCAAGGTAAGTTTTGGTCATTACTAAGGAAAGTTTGAATGTTATTAAATGTTTCATTACATAATGGGTATGGGTATTTACAGTTAAACTATTTTGCTGAACAATGAACATCCACTTGGCATATAAGTTGTATAACTAGCTTAAACTATGTTTGAAAAAACGGTCAAATTATCCTCATAGGGCATCACTCGAGGAACCCTGTGAGGTTATGGCCGCCATCTTTATTCAACCCTAAGATTTTTATCATTGAAACATTATCTGGGTTTCAAACTAATTTTCGGCCTTTCTTTTAGAGATACTTTTGAAGAACAAATTTCGAGTTTTAAGGGTTTTTCTCTACCAGCTATTAGAGATCAGTATCCTTTATATTGTTGCTTAATATATACTAGCTTTTACCACTTTCTATTCCAAACAAATTAATGAATCATATTCCAAGGTGGTTTCCTTCTTTTGCATGCCATCACACATATGGAAAGTGTGCACCTCAAATATAAAAACCAAAATTTGGGAGAAATCATTTTATGAATATACATGTACAGTAGTTAAAATGTAGAGCTGTTGTTGACCTAAGCCTATACAGTATATTATGCAAGTACAGTATAGTAGTACATGTGTGTGTCCACTGTCCCACAATCATGGTGAAGTACTGTAAATGGTTAACAGTTTATTTCCAACTAATGGGAATTTATCAAAAAAAGATTTATGAATGGAACCCCTCATAAAATCAGGACCTGGTAATTGCTTACCCTGGTAATACGAGGGATACTAAATGCAATTAACACTTTGTTGAGTCTATCTTAACAATTATGAAATCAATTTTAGCAGGCACTTGAGAAGAGATTATGAAAATTATATTAATAGTTTCAGTTGTTATTTTAGAGAGCAGAGGTCCCTTGAGCCTAACATTCACTGACAAAAAAAACTGGTTATTAGTAAATCAATTGCAGGCTTGTCTATTCCTCATTATAACTACATTACAATACATGGATTGATGGAAATTTACCACATTCCCTATTATCATGTTACCATGTACTGTACATGCATTATAACGTTTTGCCTAGTATATTTACAGCACTTGACTTACAAATTTACAGCCCACTGTTCAGTCTGGAAATAATGGAAGGATGGTGGCCCCTTCTGTATCGAATGAAATTGCCAGATGCTAGATTGTGGTAAATATGGGTGTGCATGGGTGGTTATAATGTATGAGGTAAGTACGTCGCTCATAAATTCCCAAACCTGGTAAGTTTTGGTGTACTGCCAGTCGGCCACATACCCAGGCCCGTAGCCAGGCTGGGACATGCAGACTACTGTGCTGGTGTGCCTCCCCCCCATTTGGCAAAGGCCCCAAAAAGAAAATAAAAAGGTGCAAAAAGGAAAAGCTTCTCCCTTTAATACGGGAGGACTTATGGACAGGTACATGGTAGTACAGTGCAATTTTAAGTAGGGGAAGTATATGCTTGAAAATATTCAAACCAGGTTAGTTTTGTTGTGATGGTGGCATAATATTAAAGCAGCCAAATTAATTAAGGACAGACCTGTACTGTACTGAATACTGAATAGGGCTTGTTATAAAGTCTGAACTCAAAATACTCAATCCAGGTAAGTGCTGATTACCACATTCAGCCAAATGACATACTTTTAGGAGAGCCTAAGGAACTAAAATGGAATGTATTCCTTTGCATTACAATTCAGTTGAGACAGTTGCAAGTTTCTTCCAAATAAGGAAGGGACCATTTATTCAGTATATCAAATCATGAAAACTTCCCCTGGAGTAATAACTCTATCAGATTAGTCCAAGCATTTGCAATTAAGATTACTTAATGTGCAACAGCTCAGTACGTTGAAAATAACTCTTAGTCTTCTTTCTTGCACCAATGGGGGATGAGAGTTTCCTTGCCCGTGGGGTTTGTGGGGCTCCGTACAAGGTGGATTATAGATTTACTGTCACTTTTAGGGGTACAACAGGAAACAGAGTATAGTAAGTAAGTGTGATGTAATAAGTCAATGGCCAGAATAATTAGGCAGTAATGGACATTTGGGAGGGAAGGGAGTGGATGGGTGATTAGATGGTGACCAGTCCACTATAATGACTATATGCTAAATATGCACTATATTGTCATTGCCAAAATTTGACAACTGAAGAGTCGTATTCAACCATATCTATTATGCTCATGGATCTGCTCTACGAGCCTTCTCTTTTCTACCAGTGTTCAGAGGATCATGGTGCAGCCCTGTGTCTCCTTCTCTGGGAGGCCAACTTTCAAAAGGCTATTTAAGCTATTATTGTAAAACCATCCTGTCTGGATGAAAACAGATATTTCAAATAGACCAGATTTTTGGATGTTGGTTAAAAAGAAGCAGAATAGATAGGATTTTCATCCAAGAACCATGATGTATCTCATAGTATAGGTACATTGTGTACTTCGTACGTAATGTTTAAGTAGGTGTTAGAACATACACTAAATGTATTGTTTACACTTTACAATACCGTACATGATATTTTACCTGAATTAGTACCCAAATATCCCAGTGTCTCATCCAAACAACAACTTGACCCTTTGCTTTCCCAGCTGCCTGCGAGGTATCTATCAGATGGAAACCTGAAGATTTATTTCTTCTTTCTCAAACAACATGAATGATATTTAACATAAAGCAATGCTTTCTTTAAGCATCATAAGATATGCAGTTTAGATAATTGTCATGCTGTACAAACAATGTCAAGTAGGGAAAACCCGTGGGAAGAATTACCTCACCCAGATTAAGTGGCACAATGTTGTTGTATAGTGATTCATGTGGTATTGTCAAATGTCCCGGTCTGTCTCCTTTAATAATGGTTCAAATACCGAAGGCTCATGAACCGGGCTAGATTATAAAGGGAGAAATGGATGAAAATTGATGGATTTGTTAATGACATAGGTATTGTTAGATATTAGCACACATGTATGTTCTCCCTATATTCTCTTCCTCAGGTGCCAGTGCCAGGTCCCTATTAAATGTTTGGTGCTCACCTTATCCCCACAATCAGGACAATGTGCTTGATTACTACAAATACTCATCTCAGATAGAAGTAAATACTTTGTCTAGAGCATAGGTTTTCAAGCTGCCGTCCCAAATCGATATTTATGATTCTAACCATGTCCCACCGACGTAGCGCCACCATCAGTTGGCGTGTATCATACATAAATTTTCTATGGTACTTGGGACGAGCTCATGTCCCACTAGAAATGGCGAAATGTCCCATGGGTGGGACGCGTCCCCCAGGTTGAAAACCTAAGGTCTATAGGTCTATAGGATATAGCCATGGCTTACTTTCTTCCTGAATGATTATTAATGTTTCAGTGAATGTAAACAAATGACATCCATCAAAACATATTTAAAGGTAAATACACAAAAGTGGCTCATTAGTGACCTGGAGATTCATTGCATATGTGTGCCCTGTAGGTGGTCTTGTGAAATGGTACATGCATTGAACAACCAAATTTGCATTGTGTTCAATAGATTGGGGTTCTAACTTACATTTGTGATTGAACTTCTAAGATGCATAGTAGAGTACATAACAGTTATTAGAAAGCTGATGTTGCTGTTGTAAGTTCAGTATAAAGGCATATACTGTAGTGTTACTGTTTATTAGGCCATATAGACTAGTTTCACATTTGTTGTGATCGGTTAGCCTACCCTAATAGGTCATTGTCATTGAGTTGTTGTAACCTATAAGTATCACTTCATCCAGACACAAAAATTGCAAAGCTAGTTAAAGCTGGCAATAAAGGAAGGACGTATCCAATGTGTGCCCAATGCGCACCACACACACACGGCTAAAAGAGGTTGCCAGATGCTAAATCGCAGTAATTAGGGACATGCAAGGGTGTTATATGAGGTAAGTACGTCGCTCGTAAATTCCCAAACCAGGTCAGTTTTGGTGATTTGATGGCATGGGACTTTGAGGCACCAGGTAGCAGTGGTGATACAGTAAGTGTTTACCAGCAAGAGTTATGATGTGATAGAAGAGTGCATAGTGTTAAAGGGACAGGTAAGTCTACAACTGTAAATCTGAAATACGCCCTCCCATTGCATTCTCATCAATGTGTACAATAGTGCAGTACCTGTTAGTTATTTATGTAAATTTAAACCCAAATAGATCATGTTGCCAACTTTTTTTATTGTATTTTCTACTGACCATCACATTTATCGTGACCTTGTAGCTGCTTTCCAGTAAATAATAAAGATTTTTGTAATATAAAAATAGCCACAGGTTATGTGGAAAGTGCAAAGTACCCAATGTTGAACCATCCCTTCAACTGACCTGATAGAGACGTTAATTTGTTATAGGCCTATAGTTGAAATGAGATGCTGGTTTCTGTACACCGTAAATGCTAACTTTAGCTGGCAATAATAAAGGATTGATGATGTCGCTGGTATACTGTAATAGGTTGCCAGATGCTATATCGCGGTAAAAAATTCCCAAACCAGGTTTAAGTTTTTTTTGGTGAATTTGTTATCTGTTATAGTTGAAATGCTGGTTTCTGTATGGTATGGTAGTTGGGACATATATGTGAAAAGTTTTCCAGAAAATATACAAAATATGTAATTACTACATATGGAGAGATCTCTATTCAATGATAAAAGCAACAAAATAAATATTTAGTAAAAATAGTGCAGTGGCAGTGGCAGGCGCTGCTGTGAACTGCCGGGCAGGGTTACCCCATGTGAGCACATCCCTGTACCATACGTCCTTCACAGCAGAATCCTAACAATGTATTTAAGTATATATACATGGAATCTCTGAAACCAGCATCCAGAAACTTCAGAAAATGCAAAACACATCTGCTCGTATAGTGAAAAAGTAAATGAGAGGATGCCATACTACTCCATGTACTGTACTAGTATTAGCTGTTCATTGGCTCCCCATTGTCTACAGGATTAAATTTAAGATAATTTGATCACCTTTCATGCTTATCTTTTTAAACAGCCTGTGTACCTTTCTAATCTTCTGTCTCCTTATGTAGTTTTTCTTAAGCACTTGGAGGACAAGAGTGCAGATCTGGTTGAGATGGGAGGGAGAGTGGGGGGAGGGGGGGGGGAGGTGGGGGAGGTAGAGGTTGCTGGTAGAAGTAGGAATTGCAAGAGAAGGTATTCATTCTCTGCTACACCACTAGCCCCAAGAACGATGCCTAAGATTTACACATTTTATTACATTGAAAAAGCTCAAAAGTGAATCAATTCATAAATAAATGAAAAATAGTCACCTTACTACAAAGTTATAAATTGCATCACTTGTATATTTTGTGAGTGTTTAGTTCACAGACAGCCCAGCTACAGTACAATATCAACAAGTGTGTATTACAAGAATACATATTGATGCATGCTTGTGCAGTAATGTAAAATGTGTTGAAAGTAACAGGTAAGATGACAGAGTGGTAAACTTCTTCAGGAGTATGACATTTTTTGAAGCGCAAACAAGGAAAGGATTTCCATAACTTTTAGTTCAAAGGTTACCAGTTCGGAAGGTTACCATCAGTACTAATTTATTAGCAGTTGGTTTGGATGATCTATGAGATCAATCAAATTTATACCACAAATGTGAAAGTTGGGAAATATAGAGTATATATGATACTGCGACTTGTTGTAGATTTAATGAACATGCATAACTTAAAATCAAGGCTTGAAGC
>JAODAF010052300.1:0-11570 GCA_027574765.1 Molpadia intermedia
TGAATGAATGGGGTTAATCAACAGTCTATCGTGGGGTTATCTACATGATAATCAACGGTCTGGGTTTAATGCTATCGATGGATGCATTAAACCCTGACCGTTGATTATCCTGTGATAACCCCACTCTAGACCATTGATTAACCCCTAATTCATTCCCTTTAACCCTTCCTTTGGACTCAACAGTTTCTGTCCACGGAGGAGAGCAGAACATACATACATAAATACATACATACATACACACCTCTTTACATGTCACACACAGCTTGTGGTCCTTTGGTTTTAGAGCTGGCCAAGAGGGAAATGTACAGTGATAGCTATGACATTAGGGCTGACAAATGGTTGCCAATTGCCTTGGGCAAGTCATGGCTATGTCTGGGAAAGTCTGGTCTTATGTCAACATGTTACAATCTAGCAAATTGTTTGGCCATATTCTGTTATCACGGAAAAACATTGAATATATCTGCTTTGTTCAGGATTTGGTTCTTTTCAAATATCAAAATATGAAACAGACCAAAAAATATATCATAAAACTTTTGGGTAATATTCTTTCAAAATCGATGCCATACGAACTTGTTTCAAATATTTTAGATGGGATTTGGATTCATAAATAACAGTGCCAGTTTATGTGAAATACGTCATATCCGTGCGCCAATGTCAAAATGTTTAACACCACATAGAACTCAATGGAGAAATGCCACTGAATTAACTACAAGGTTTATGTACAAATTGACTATAGACATTGTCAAGGTGTGTGCTGATTGGTCAATTCATCCACTGCAATGAGAAGCAATAAGAGAATTGAAATTGCCATCTAGCACATTTTTTTTACACACAACCTAACATTTTTCTGAATATGTCATGTGTAATGATTACGTAACCTGGGCAGAAATTGATTTGTTTTAAAACAAAATTTCCCTATAGACTTTTAAAGAAAACACCAGACAAAATTGTTTATAATTTTTAGACCTTATTTTAATTTCCCTGAAATTCAAGCAAG
Organism: Molpadia intermedia; assembly: GCA_027574765.1. Lineage (NCBI taxonomy): Eukaryota > Metazoa > Echinodermata > Holothuroidea > Molpadida > Molpadiidae > Molpadia > Molpadia intermedia. The sequence goes on from JAODAF010052300.1 coordinate 998, forward strand.
TGAGAAAAAACTGGGCAAGTGAAATTTGAAAGTTTTAAAACAGAGTGCCGATATCAGTTAGCATCAATTTAGCTAATTTGGCTGACAATTTGGTCGGTTGTGTCAGTAAGTCAAACTGGAGAAGTTGAGAGCTATGTACGGCCCATGCGATAGAATATACCTAGCTAGCTAAGTTATCTCAAATCGCAAATATTGCAGAAGCCAAAAGATCGAAAACGTATCATTTTCATTCAGACTGGTAGAGGAGTAATTTTTGGGGGTTAACTCAAATTCGAAGGCTGTGTTCATATTACATACATATGTATAGGCTATAAGGAATATGGCTCCCTATATGGACTGGTAGATCTTGGCAGATCTGGCAACTGTAAAAGTAGATCTTGGTTCCAAAAAGGTTGGAAACCCGTGTTTTAAAACTTAATGTGGCATCTGGAAATCAACAACAGCCTACGGATGCCTCATTGGGCCATAAGCTATTTCAAGATTTCCGACAGACCGTCAATCCAGTTTCTCAAAATCATGTGGTACAGAATCGTGCAGAAAAATGTGTTTGTTGCTCGTTATTTCTCAGTGTCATGCTTCGTCCTACCACCTGTTTTGCAACATAGATGATGTAACAATGACATGAGCATAATCATTTTGTCACACACTGCAGAATAATACTACCGTTTTCTTTTTGGGAATAAAATCAATATTTTTACGATGAAAATTGTTGTGACTGAGGTATTGGATGATTGCTACATAAGGCACCGTCCGTCGAGGGATTGCCGCGTCTACATCGGTAATGCCGCGGCCATGTCTATATGATTAGCAAACAATAGAGCACCATAGCGATGCACGAGTTAAGTCTCTGAACAGTTATATTCACATTTTACGAATAGGCGACAAAGTTTGTGTGTTTATTATACTGCCGCGACAGCTGAGGCAGCCGGGGCCGCCGGAGCACTGTTGGTTTATTAGCAACACCGCATTATGTGCCGCATTAATTATAAATGAAACTGCCGATTAGTTTGCCGTCGCTGATGTGCATATGGTAAAGCCAAACAGATATTTAACGTTTCCCGATGATCGTAACTACAACTGCAAGCATTATATACTGCTGTGTAAGAGACTGGTAATATGTACAAGAAGACAATAATTAAGCAATACCATACACATCAGTGTACTTTAATAGAATTCATCAATTTCGTCCATTATAAATCCAATTTCAATTTTGAAATTTAACCGTAAATTTTTCTTTTTCTTGGGATTCTTCCAAACCTACAATGGGACCATTTTTGAGCACTGATCATCCCCCTCCTTTTACCATGTGACCTGTAAACTTGTGTTGTAATGTAGTGCATTATTTCTCTAGTACCAACCTTTCCACTTTCTTCAGTAAACCTTTGACCTCTTTATCATTTGGAGTGCTGGAACTCTTCTTCTTTTCAATCTTGACCCCTAAACAAGAAAAAAAATACAAGAGGAAGTCAATTTATGAAGCACGGGCACGCAAATGATGATATAGTGGTCTGGATTGGAAATTGCTACTCAAAAATACCTTTTTACTAGCATTACATAGAACATGTGTGAGTTCCCACTTATACTCCAGATAGTAAAATAGTCACAAAGTCTCTGCAATGCGACATTGATAGGCTATCTAGGGAAAGTGTTATTTGCTTACCATCATGGGATATTATTTGTTTACCATCATGGGGCATTGAGGGGCTATCTACGGAAGTTATTAGTTTACCATCAAGATATATGGAGGGCTATGGAGTTTGGTATTTGTTTACCATCATGGGACATTGAGGGACTGTCCAAAGGGAGTGGTATTTGTTTACCATCGTAGGATGTCGATGGGATGTCAGGGGGTTGCCTACAGAGAGTGGTATTTGTTTACCAGCATGGAACATCAACAGACTGTCTACGGAGAGTGGTATTTATTTACCATCATAGAAATATCAGAGGTCAGGTTCCGACTGTTCAAACTTGTGTTGAAATGTTTTCAAGCACCTAGTTGAGCTGATAATCATGTTAGAAATGTAACAGAATGATGGTAAAACCAGATGGTGTCATTCTGTTAACCAGAATATGAACACCTATATTTGCTTGTTGCATTAAGAGAGTGATATTTGAAATAACCAGAAAATAAAAGACACTATTTGCCAAGTGGTTGTATGTAACTATATGACCAAGGCTTCAAGCAGTGGGGTTAGCTCACCCAAATCATGCATACAGCTGTATCCCATTGCAATTTCCTGCTGAGAGCTGGAAATTCTTTTGTTCTGGTCCTCGGTCTAATACACAAACTGGGCCATACATACACACACACACATTAACATGATGCTATAGATTACTAAGCCTTCATTATCAGAACCAAAAGGTTATGCAAATTTGGCCTGAATGTGTTTTATTAGCTTATTCCTGGCACATATGAGCCTGTTTCTCAAAACAAAATGCATCTATCCTCAACATCATCTAAAGAGAAAAGGTGACGTTTCTGTTTTATTTTTTTTATTGCAAACTCAATTAGCTGATTTAGTATTCTTTCTCTCACCTTCCTTCTGTTCCTCCAAGAGGTCCTCTGTCGCCCAGCGGAGAGAATACGGCTTGGCTAGAGGTGGTATCTTGTAAAGATCGCTATCATCCTCCGTCTTAATCAACTCATCCAAAGCTTTCATGTCCTCTTGTGTTATATCTGTGCAGTAGGGCTCGACAGATGCCCAGAATCTATCGGGGGCATCGTTACGAATGATCCGGGGCGGAATGGGCTCGCTGAGAGGATCGTCCGTGAATTCATACTCTTGCAGTTTTTGCTGTAAAGTAATGAATATAACTTGCAGGTACTAGGTCTGAAAACTAATACATGAAGAGTAAGAAATATCAGGAGTCACCCCCACAGGTTTTAAAGAACATGTAAGTGAAGATCGAATCACCCAGAATCCTGTAGATACTTAATGTTGTAGAATCTACAATGAAAGCAAGAATGAAACTGTTATATAATAATAAAATATATAAAAATAAAAAAATAATAAAATACTATATATGACAGCAAAAATGCTTGGCAGCCTGCCCTCTAAATTAGTTCAAATGACAGACAATGTATCATGTGACATGTAGTGACATGTAGAAAAGTAGAAGAGGAGAAAAAGAGGTGTGAATCAAATTTCTCCATAGTTAAATAGACATAAGACTAAGGTTAGATATTTTTGTGGCAACATGTTAACCAGAGCAGCAAAAGTCTCCATTTGCAAGATAAATGCTAATTTTACACTCTTTTTAGGAACACCATTGATTGTTACCTGAACATTATTCATAATCATCTTGATATCAGTGAGATCATGGTTCATAAATATATTAATGAGTAGCCAGTAATGATACCTGCATGTTGAGGAGAAGGAGGTTCAGGAATCGATCCCAATGTGTATGGAAAGCAAAAAGGGCAAACATTGGCAGCGGTGGGGCAAGTAACAGTGGGGGTGGCGGTATTAAATTTGGTAACAACATGTTTACAAGTGACAGCGGCCCGTTTAGAAGTAATTTTAAGTAATAGTGGCCTATTTTATGTAAAGGCGGCACAATTTGAAGTAATAACAGCATACTTTTAAGTAATAGTGGCCTATTTTAAGTGTAAGCGAAAGACGTAATCGAACATACCTCTAAGGGCATCTGTGATTGGCTGTTTATCTGAAAATCGTTGAAGAAAAAAAATGTAAGAAAACGCATAAAATATGAATGCCCCAATGCATTGATTATTTTTTTAATAATAATAATATTAAGCTACCCCAGGATATACATTGGCAGCCAGAATTCAAACATCTAGCAGATATAAACGCGGAAGTGTCAATGTGCAGGTATATTTGAGAAACTGAAGGGCGCCGCCACCAACATTTAGATGGCTGCTAAATTTTTGAGGCGACGAAGAAAATTTGACCTGCTACCGATTTTGCATGGCAATGAACTGCAATTGCGCCACCACTATGTCGATATAGGCCACTATTACTTAATAATACAATGTTACTACTTCAAATTATCTGGCTACCACTTAAAATAGGCCACTATTACTTAAAATACGCAGAACTTTACTACGTCCAAATATGCCGTCACAACTTCAAAATGGGCCGCTGTTACTTAAAATATGACGACATTACTTCAAATATAGCTCGTTACCACTTTAAAATGCGCTACTGTCATTTAAATTCCGTCAACTTATGCTACAAATATGCCTTTACTACTTAAAAGTACGCTGTTGTCACTTCTAAACAGGCCGCTATCACTTGAAAACACGCCGTTACTGACTTCATTAGGCCGCCCCGTCCATTACTTGCTTCGCCGCTGCCAAAGTTTGCCCTTTCGCGCTCCGTAAATGTGGTTGGCTATTTACTATGACAGATTTACACGGTGGAAGTTTATCTTTCCATCTGGTCACTCAATCTGCCAGTCCGGTCTCATAGCATTGCTGGTGGAGGCAATTATATGTTACGCTGGAGAACCTGAGTCCGAGTGCCGTCGGTAATTCTTCCCCATGGCTGGATTCATAGAGCTCCTTGATTCACAAATGTCTCTCTTAACAGCTCTATTCATATGATTGTAATTCCAGGTGTGACTACATTCATCACATGGTGTATCTTTTACTCTTCATCGGGTCACTGAAGCTGTCAGCCCCTCCTTGTGGCCTAGCTTAGGGCACCCGTACATCAAATAGGATGTGGGGTTACCAATATTCACCATGGCAGATATTACATTCTGGTCCTTATCTATGTTCCCGCCCTTTAATAATGGTTATTTGTGCTATGCAGTATTATGTTGATCATTGCTAACACTAGTGAGATTTGACTTACGTTGACACTCTTTGTCTTAGGTCTTCCTGGTCCATTGTGAGTCTGGACGGCTCCTACTTTTCCAGTTGATTCCTTCATCTTCTTAGATGGTTTCTCTGGTTTCTCGTCTGACCTGCCTCTCTTATCAGCAACTGGTGTAGTTTCTTCTTTACCCTGGTGTGACAAAGACTTTGGCAGATGACAAGGAAATGGGAAAGTTTCAGTTCCAAAAATGTGCATGGTATTGTATTTTGTGTGGTGTCTCCCACTTCACTATATAACATATATCGCCAACAATTAAAGTTTGTAATTTATTTTATAATTTGTCCACCTTTTTTTAAGTACTCATAGCTGCCAATTGCCCCAAAATATATGATCCATATACATGTATTATCAAAGTTGCATAATGCTTTGCACGGTTGTGCAATCCCAGTGGGTTTGAAAAGCTTATGAAAATTGTCAACATACAATACCAAAAACAACAGTCATTTGGGCAAATTTTTGTACACAAACTACAATGAGTAGCTGACATGTCAGTTTGTAGAATTAACATAAAATCACAGTAATTTTTGTATTAGCTACATATGAAATAAAATTTTAATTGCCCTTTAGCTAAGGATTACTCACTATGAGCAGACTCATCGTAGTTCCCTTTTGGTTCTAAATTGTTTCTATATTCTATTGATTTCAAAATATCTACCACAGTGGATTCATAGATCTATTATCACTGAATCTTATTTTATGCAACTCCAATAAACTACATGTATGTTAAAACCTGCCTGGGTGGATGAAAAGTGCCTAAAATACTAATTTTAGTGCCGGTTAGCAGAGATCATGATCCCTTTTAATAGTTTGATGTTGAAGAGCATGAATCAAAGTACACATTGTGTGAAAATTGAGTGGATTTAAGATGTTTTAGACCATTTTAGGAATTTGTTACCGAAATAGTGAAATTACTCCGTCAGAGCAGTTCTTAGGGGTAGGGTGTACCTTCCTAAAGTTCAACCTCTCCTGGCAAAAAATTGGATTGGTCATGCTATGCTAATTTGTAGGATCCATGAATATATAGCTTGTCAGCTTTCAAATGAGGCATACCACAAACAAACTGTGAACTTCTACCATCCTGTTTCTGCCATTTGAAATAATGAATTTAGTGTGTAAGTCAATGGAGAAATTAATGGTGGTGTGCTCCCTTTAAGTGCCATAGGGCTTTACAAGTTAGATATTCTGTGACAAAAAGTTAAAGCCCAACCAACACATGAATAGTAATATAAGCTAGAAAATTTAGTGCATTTTAGTATGTTAAATTGAATTGCGTGCAGCCTCGTTAGACCCCCGACATACAGTAACATGCATGTAACCACCGTTAACAAACATTTCTACTTTTAGATGAAGTTATTTCTGTTTATTCTGCAGGAAATGGAGATTACATTGACTCAGGAGGGAGCTCACAAGAAATGAATATGGGTTCATTTTTTATGTGGTTTTGTTGGCATTGTAGCCAACTACAAGGCACACCAAACATACAAGATTGCACCTCCCCCCCCGCCCAGGTCAAACACCTAGCTTTAGCTGCCACTGGTATTAAAGAATATTAAGAGATTGTTAATGCTCTTGAACATTAGGTGTTCAAACTAAAACATGTAGGTCTTCTAAAATGATGTACTATACTAACCAACTAACAACCTAAAGGCTGCATTAACCACTTGAAAATGTTTTGTTATTAATTTAATTCCTTATTTATTATCATTTTTATGTTCCAGTGCATGTTATAAAGTCTAAATGCAGATATGCTCTCATCTACAGATGAAATGATTCATACTGATGACATCATAATTTAACAGTGTTTCCATGGCAACACATTCCCACCCATAGCTTTTTATAGCATACAGTAGTATCATCAACATGTCAATGGGGAAGTCTGTATTTACTTGACCACAAAACAAACTAGGTGTGGTACAGTAAGTACTACAATTATAGGTCTACATGTAGATAGACTATGTACATTCAACATCAGTTGTCATATATACATGTAGGCTACTGTATTTCAAGATTAAAGGGATATTTGCACAAAGGTTAGTCACCTTTTTCATGGGCAGAGGGATGCCCACCAAATCTTTGACGGGGAACATAATTGCCTCATTCCCTGAGAAGTGAGAACATCACTGTTTAGTGTTGAACATCATTAATTTTATGTACTTACAAAAAATTGAAAGTGCCTGAGTACATGACGGGTCACCGTAACCCTGAAGTATATATTATGAGTGTTCTGCTATTTCTGTACAAGGGTGCAAAACAGGATCAACGGTCACCCGGTCAGCCAGAAATCTAGAATCATTGTGGTACAATATGCAGCATTCGTACGCTGTTGATCATGAGTGGAATTCCCCGTCGAGTGGCGGCCTGCTCGAAAAATAGGCTATACTTCTTTCAGTTTTGATCCTGCGTGAAGCCTGTAAAGATGGGCGTGTCTTCTGCTCTCCTCCGTCGACTGACACGGTCGCTACGGTACAGGTGGGTACACTATTGAATAGGGGTGCCCGAAATGATGTGACTACAGGTTCACCAATACACTGATATATTGATCTTGCATTGATGACACCATTACCAGCACAAAAATTCCACAGGGCATCACTGGTATGAGTGGTATAATGCATTTTGTATGTTTGGATTTAGTAAACTGTACAGAAAGTGAAATTAAACCAAATGCAAGAAGAGTCATCATCACAACTCTGTGGTTCCTGAATCATTTTGAAATTCAAGTGTATTGTTTCACATGTTGGGTAATAGGTATTAGCCTATTAGGCTATTTTTAGTAAAATCGTATTCAACCATGCCATAACTACATGTACATGTATGTACTATGTATGATATAAAATTTAACACACAAAATTCTGACTCCATTGCTGAATTTTGGGCATTTTAAGAATTTGATCTTTACCCATGTGAGTTGTGACCTCATTAATATTCATAAATCATGACACAAGTACCTAAATCATTAGGGTTCATCTACTTACTACATGGTGCTTCCATACACTACTGTACTGTAAGTATAACAGACATCCATCATTCCCTTCTTCAATAACTAGCAATTTTTAGCGATAACATGTTAAGCCCACCCCCTCATAAATATGCATGATATAAAATTTCATGTGCAGTGACAGCAAATTGTCATGTTTACTGTCATTACCAACAACATCATACCAAGTTTGGATATAATTCATCAATGTTCCAAAATTGAAAAGTTTGACCTTTGACCTAGCGACTTACGGTAGTGTAATTATATGTTCATGATACATGAAACACTCAAACCATGATTGTTCTTGTACTCACTATAATGACTCTACACAGTAAGTATGATAAATATATATATCCATCACTCTGTTGTTAAGTTGTACATCATACATGTAGGTAGGATTGAAAAATAATTTTAAGCCCCACCTCATGAATATGCATAATATCAAATTTCACACACATGGTCATGTACCTGTTATCACCCAACAACACCATGTTTGAATACAATCTGCCTTTCGGTTGGGAAATTGCAATTTAAATTTTTTCACATCTTATCCCATAACCTCATTAATATGCATGATGTGAGCACCAAATTTACTATTGTACTCACCATAATACATCTACACAGCAAGTATGGCAAATATCCATTGCTTTAATTTGCTTAAGTTATTGCAAGCTAGGAACCAACACAAAATTCAAAAGCTTCAAAAAAGTCTTAACCTGATTATAAGCCAACAACATGAAAACAGAACCTATTTTAATAATATGGTAATTTACAGTGTTTTCCTTGCTGAACATTGGAGAGTGTGACCGGTTTTCCTTTCCTAAATATGCTAAATGGATGTGAGTAGGGTAAGCACTGTGAATTTAGCATATTTGAACTATTTGAAGTACAAGCTTAATTTTGGAAGGCAAAATGGTCACATTTTCCTCTCACATGATGTCACTTATTATGACCTATGACCTTATGATCTCTATCTTTATACTTTGCATGAATATAAAAGCAATAAAAGGTCCACTTATACAGCTCTCCGGCAGAATTTAATTAATTGAATGAATTTACGATCCTTTGGTTGGAACTTGGATACACTCTGTTACTGAAATTGGACTTTGATCTGCTATGGATACAACCTGAAACTTGTCTCAAATAGATCCTCTTGTAATATGACATTAAAGACCTTAAAGCTAAAGGAGACTCTCCATATATACTAGAGTACATTAATGTACCAGGCAATATATCCTCAATACAGTACATGCATGATAATTCAATGTGATTTCCTCAAATGCCATAAAATGAGTTTCCTTTTGCCATAGTAGTTTTATTCTTTTGAGAATGATTTCACCTATTCCAGGACACTATATCATGGCTCTTGCAACTCTTGGGGAGTCTTCATTTACTTATCACCCAGTATTACTGGGGGAATGCCATCAGTTTCCCCCAAATCATGCCCGAGGAGGGGTCAAAGCTTGGAGCCGGTCACGAGAGCTACTCAAGCATGTGACTTTCAAAACAGGTCCAAGGCCCTTCATGTATAACTGGTACATGTACTGTATAATAAGTCTACTCTAGATAAATGTCTGTAACTTCTTAATAAAATGTTTGATAAGAAAGCGCCCATATGTGGAAGATTCAAAGCAGGAATAAAGATAGCTCAGCCAGAGTGGTAACGATCTGTGAAGTGAGAACGTGACCATGTTTCCTTCAATAATTAAGCTAGAGTAGTAGGTTGGAATATGCTAAAAAAAACATAGCAAAATTAAATACAAGTATTGTGTATAGACAATGCAAGGTACAGTAGGAACAGGCAAGGAAGTTGTAAGGAACTAGTAAAACGAGAAGTGCTGTGTGGATTTTTCAATGTAATTATAACAAGTCAGGAAGATGTAAGGAATTTGTGAGGTATGTAAGGAATATGTAAGACTGGAAGAAAATGTGTTAGAAAAAATTAAGGATTTGACCTAGATGTTTAGTGGTTCCAATGGCCAAATTCATCAGATGATCGTGGAAGTGATGACTTGATGTACAGTAACATAAATGTGACCACTTTTCATTCCGAGAGTAGGCTATCTATGCTGGAATATGCTACATTATATTAGATGTATCAACAAGGTAAGTTAGTAAGCGTAAGTGTTGTAAATTATATAATTTAAAAGAATAAGGACCATCAAGTAATTTGATGTTTATTAAGTACTAGATATTATGAAAATCTCAGTTATATAAATTGTTGCAAAGATCCTGGTATTTCAAATCTTTTTAGGATAAAGGAATCTCAAACTGCACCAACTTCATGGGATGTACGGTCGTAAAAGACAAATTACGGCCATCTCGGATGATTGGACGACTGTTAAAATCAAGTCCTGTCCATTGTGTTAGATGAAGTTGGTGCCATCCTAGACGATGATGCCCCCTCCCATAGAAACAAAATCTTGGTTACGCCACTGATTTAGAGTAAAGTTTACGGTACTGTGTATTGAAATGTCTACAGTACACTGAGTACAGCTACTACTGTAGTGTATAACTTTCAACAATCAGAAGTTGTTGACTTTTGCTCTTCAAGGAAAGCCTGTTTATTACTTTACCTTTGGTCAATAAATTATAAATTACGTACAATGTTTTAGGATATTCACAGTATTAGGATGTCTTGCTGAAGTTTAGTGACCATTTGAAACAGTAATCCAATGTATACATATACCGTATTCATTCTAATAGAAGCGCACTGCGCGAAGACAAACACAAAACCATGCGCGTTTATTAGAGC
>JAODAF010052411.1:0-11567 GCA_027574765.1 Molpadia intermedia
TGTTGACGATCATGTGCAATTGTGTAATAGGATACAGGTAAGTTGTAACTACGTAAAATCACAAACCAGGTAAGTTTGGTATATTCTTCGAATATCGAAAACGACGGATTCCAATGAGGTTAATGCACTATAGAAGTAACGTGGATTTTGTTTCAAGAAGCGCATCGAAGTTCCAAGATGAACCAAAACAAGGCAAACATTGAGATCCAATATGGAAATTTCTAGCGGAATTACAAAATAGTAAAACGTGGCCTAGCCTACTGTTGTGTTTGAGGCTGAAATTTAAGAATATCCACATGGGGATTGCATAACAAAATAGTAATGAACAATAAAGAAAATTACCATCTTCTGCACGAAAATAGGTGTGGTTATACTCACAGTTTACACAGCTAATACCTGTAATCCCCCAGACAGTTTGCTGGAGTATTCATTCTCACTTCATTCTCATGTCATGTATCGTACCTTGTTCTCCTTTTTCATTGTTACCCCATATGATAGGCCACCAGAAAATGTATTAGTTTCAAATTATTTCACTTTTTGTTTATTTACTATCAAATTCGATATTTTCCTGGGGCCGTTTTTACAAAGCTACTTCGTATTTGTATTATCTACTCAACGAGATTACTGTGCATAGCAACATATTGCGTCGACTAATCGGCGTTCCTTTCTACTCGGCACGCACGCGTGTAAATGTTGTAAGCGCGTGCGTATGCGCGTCTTTGAAGTATTCATACAAAGTCACTTTAGCATTCTCTATAGAGGTTTTCACATGACGTCATAGTTTGGTTTTGTCCACACTAAATAGATTGGAGCTGTTCGTGTACGTAGAAATACTGTGCGCGCACGTGATTAAGCAAGTACGTACAATTAATGCAGCGCGCGCCTGACGAACTAATTGTGAGTGGTGACGTCCCGGCAAAAACCTATGTACAGTGCACTGTAACTTGATTGGACGGTTTACAACAAGCAACAAGAGGGCAATCCACGGAGTTGCAAATCTCATCGCTATCATCATTTTGATGATCTTGTCATCTATATGCATATTAATATCAATAATTGTTAGTTTGTATTGCACCAATGGTAACTGTGAAAGTCCCGGGCAAATCCAAGTTTAACACAAAGAGATATGGTTAAAAATATGAATTTACTTAAATTGACCTTTGACCCTTGACCTTTGACCCTGACTAATTTAGGTCATGGGGTTTGAAGTTTGAAGTTAATCGAGTAAGCAAATTTGCGCTAAAATCACATAATTTCATGCTAAAAAGTGTATTTGACCTCTTACCTCATGACCTTTACCTTTATATGCAAATTAGTATCAATCATTGTTAGAATGTATTGTACCCATGATAACTGTGAAGGTCACATGCAAATCCAAGTTTTACACAATGAAATATGGTTCAAAATGTGATTTTACTTAATTTGACCTTTGATCCTTGATCCTTGACCTTGAGAGTCTGCGAGACACTGTTAGGTCATGGGGTAACTACCCATCAAGTTTGAAGTTAATCGGATAAGCAGTTTAAGGAGGAGTTTGCGACGCAAAATTTGCGCTAACACAAACACACACGCACACACACACACAAACTCACAACATTTTGCACGTTTTGACCTTAACCACAAAGGTGGATTATCGGTCACCCATGGGTACCTCACCATAGGGTACCCCCTGTGACCGGACAAATCATGATGAAAAACATTACCATGGCAACTGTTGCTATGACGGTAACTGGTTAGGCCAAAAGTGTGTGTAACAGTCAATTGACTACAATATCTCATCCCCCTAATAAGGTGATGAGATAATAGAGGATAATATAAAAATGTTGTGAAAATTTAGTCATTTAAAAAAAAAAAAATTACACTTGATTCAAAAGTAACGTTTCTAGGAAATTAAATCATATTTGACTATAAGTGTTGGATACAAGTATTTTATTGTCCGTATGTTTGTATATTTTGCGGAATTTTCTGTTTCACAAAAATGTCAAATACAAATTTCAAGTCAAAGAAATATCTAATTTACTATACACACAATTCATTAACATATCGTGGGGCAACACCCACCCCCATTCCAACCACCCAGGCGTGCAATGCTATTTAACCGTAACATAATTTGCTTAATATGAATGGCCGGTAAGAGATTATTACTTCAAAGTTGATCTGGATATCGCAAATTCCATGGGAATCCTTTTAAAAGAAAGTAATGGCCTCTGGTGACCTCATGCACATTTTGTTATATATTTTGACCAATTTTGAGAACAGTGCATGGGGCGCCTCTAAAAATAATGTCGAAGATATGCTACGTGGATTCGGGATTAGATTCTGATATTTGAAATATAAGTCACGAGAAGGATATATTATTTATTGTAATAAAAATTAGGCGCTCCTCACGTTGATATCAACTCCACAGGCCACGCGCCACTCTTTGATATGAATCACTATATCATGCACTTTCTACCATATTGTTAATTGACTCCAAATTACTTCAATGACATATAACCTCCTTTTTCATACAAGAATTACATTCTTCCAGAATAGTTCTAACGTTTCATGGGAAAGAGAGTATTTCAATGAATGTCATTAATTGTCCTAGGAAATGGCATTTGACCCCTCCTTGCGTTGCTCTTATTGTATTTAAATTATACGCAATTAATATGATTTGGATTCAGGGTAAGAGAAACTGTAACCTGCTCCTTTGGGCCTCCACGATACCTGTATGCATGCAATCAACATACACGTATTAGTTTATCAATGATATTTAGGACCATCGTGATGGAGTCATCAATTATTGTTTGGATCAATAGGGAGTTGCTGTAGCAACTTACTGGTCTAAAGGTCGATCTAAGATAAATGGACCTGTCGCGTACTTGTTAGGAGATCAATATGAGGGCGTCCGGTCATTAATGTGATTTAAGACCGATGATGAGGTAATCGAGGAAACTGAGCGGACGTCATCAGAGGTCTTAAATCACATTAATGACCGGACACCCTCATATTTACCTCCATTCATAAATATTCACAGATTTAGTTTCTAAATGGTACGTTTTTAAACAAAATTTTATATAATTTTAGTGATTATGTAACATTCTCCTTACTTTGCTATTTTGTAATGACGTAATCTTGCTGACAGAAAATGTTAACAGTTCAAACAAACTTGCGAACAGACTAGACATGACAGAAGAGAACAAAGAAAGCGACAGTGTTACGTAAACTCATAACTGTATAATCGAAGGCGAAACACTATAACACGTATCGAACAAGTTTATTAACTTTTGAGATTGGAGTATAGGGTATCATAGGAGACGGCCTAACCGTTGTGGCCACTGAGTGGCGAAATGTAAATTACAAGTTTATTCACTTTTAAGAAATAAAGTGATTGGAAAAAAATATTCAACAATGTAACAAATGACTACGTGACCTTGCGAGATAGCAACATCAAAATTGTACTGTTCATACAGTACAGTATGAAACTAGCTTAGGCTACATCATATAGACCTACACTGTAAAAATGTCTGTTCAATTACAGAAAAAAAATAAAGAAATACAAAAGAATAACAGATAAAGTATTGTCAATATTCCGCATAAATTGACAGTACTTTTTCTGTTATTCTTTTGTATTTCTTTATTTTTTTCTCTTTCATTGAACAGACATTTTTTACAGTGTATGCATACAACGTCCACGTAACTTAGTGCAGTGTAAACCGTGTAGGACTGAGTTAGCAACATTCGCAGTGCAAATGTTTTCAGCCGTCGAATTAGTTTTGCCATGTTGACAGTTTTTGAGAAAGAGAATTAGCTCTAAACTCTGGTATTTGCAATGTTGCAAGAGTGAGACATATGTGAGAGTATGTATTAAATGATTAGGCTACCCCTAGCCTAGTACTAGTATTAAGGTTAGGCATATCGTCATTGCTAACAAGGTTTGTGCTACTGCTAGGTCATGATTGATTGAGGCACTCTGACAAGCACTGATACATTTTCGTTTTGGGGCTGTTGACAAGTCAGACTCAGCACAATATGGCCGAATGCTTTCCTCACATCAATGGCCACTCTGTGTACATATTATGACCTTTGAATCGAACCCTTTGTGATTAAGTGATGTGCAAATCATTTTTATTATGATTCCAAGTTGTGCATATGATATGGTCCGTATAGGCTAGACCTATATGGTGCCCATAATCACCATAGCAACAATTACTCTGAGACAATTGTTTTACATGGTTGTTAGCATAGTAACCAGCAGTAAATGGTTTAGCGGCGATTATTAAACTTTTCTTCCAACGTAGTTATAGCCAGTCTCGATTGTGAATCGATACTGGGGTTCGATTCATTTTGACCAACCAGAACGCAGGAAACTGATAAAGGTATTTATGAATACGTTATATATATAGACAGCAATGACATTTCGACTCATTGTGCATTGTCGATTTACAGGGTCGACTCGCAAACAAAAGCGACCAATACATACAAGACTTAGGTCACTGTAACATTGCCTGTCGCTTGAACTTGTGACACTCACCCCAGGAACTCATTTCAGGCATACGTCACGTCACGTCACGCTTGACTTGTACTTGTAATTTTTAGTAGAGTTATTTTTTGCGGTGAAAAGTGATTGTGATTCTGCAAAGTGGGATCATTGTTCAGTTTAGATCCACTGGTGTTCACAAAATCTGGCCATGACTTTTCTCGTTCATTTTCTTTCTTTGATTATGTTTTGCTTTTGTCATTTGTTTGAATTCACCATGCCTTCGTGATACATACGAAACAGTTCATTAAGATTACTGCGGTATAAATATACACTATAATCACACTCATCTTAATCCGTAAAAAAGCACTGTATCTAAACGTTCATGCAACATACAATAACCCTCAACGAGCAACCAAACACGCGAATTAAATGTAATCATCATTATCATCACCGTACATTAAACAATTACTGATATGTTTTATCAATGCTTCCGTGAACAGATTGTGTCATGAAAGCTTTTTGTACGATCTAGATTTTTAAGCTATATAACAAAGTTTAATATATTTATACGTCTACGTTTGTAGTCACGGTGAAGAGCATAGAGTGTAACTATGACGGTATGGTGTACGTAACATACACGATACAACATCAGTGTTCCATATTATTCAAATCTTTTGACGATGACTTGACCAATGAAGACACCACGTTCCCTCTCTTATTGTACTCATTGGTGTATATATAGTCGGAGTGAGTGGAACTGCAGTGGCTACATTAACTCTATAGATATCATGAGTTGCGGTCAAAATGTCTGGAATTTTCTAATAATACTCGGACAATCCCTAAGGAATAATGTGCAAATTAGTCAAACCAATATAAAAGAATAATAATATAACGGAGATTCACGGTACATGTCATGTACTTTAGTAGGTTTGCACAAGCCAAAACATTTTACTCCCACTTTCAATTATTTGAAGCAAGTCGGAAAATTCAAATAGGAATTGAGATTAAGTGGGTCTAGTCAGTCACCTTGTCCCGATAACCAACAAATCAAAAACCAGACCGAGCATAAACAACCAATCAGAGTGCTTAAATTGCAACCCCCTGCCAGTATGTTGTGATTATACTCGGTTATTTTCGATGGAGCCTGACAGACACTACCGGTTGTCGATATTTGCTGATGACCGAAATATGGATGTTGACCAACGCCTAAGACAGATATATATCAATACAGGCATCCTATGTTTTGGGTTGAATGGGTTTAATCGTACACGTATATGTGAACGTATTATATACTTTTTTATATTATATATAGGCCTATATTATATATAATACATACTTTCTTTTTTTCCGTGGATCATCAGATAACGCTTTTGGTATTTGTTACAACACTTCCAACTCTGTGATGTCTTGGTAAGATGATCTTTAAAAAGTAATTGTAAGAAGAATTTCGTCGAACCCCAACAAAACACCGAAGATGAGTTTCTTCGCGTTTTAATATATTGGCAACAATTGACCTTTTAACATGGTGATTGATAACATAAGGACGTTCGCAATGACCCCATTCACAATCCGTATCAATAACAAGTAATTGTATGCACTGTGCTATTACGTACGTTAATCAAGTTTCAAGTAACTGTAATCATTTATACTATAAACTGACCGTGATTGTTTGCTCTAATTAAATCTTGAAGAGGTATCTGTGACTGACATAATTAAGTTGATATATTGCTGTTGGTAGAACAGTCTTCTCTAAACTTGAAAAAATCTTCAGATAATTAAACCAAATGGGACATTTCTAATCGTACGTTTCAGCTGGAATTCACAAACTGATAATAAGATATGATACCGAAGGTCAAAATAAAGACAAATTGAATTGATCACACTAGAAAATCTGAAAGATGCATGCAATCAGGGTTTGGAAAAACCCGGGGAAAACGACAAACAGCTTAAGATTTTCCACAACTGTATTAGCCTACGTACATAATTGTTTGTTATACAGAGCAAATAATATAAAGGAGAGCTATATGCTACGGTTAATCAGGGATATATTAATCCGACTTTACACAGCTGTTTTCATTTCCCTTATTCTTTCCCGTTGACTAACATCTCAACATGTTCGTCAACGTTGTTGCTGCAGCAGTCAAATTTTGAAAGATGTTACCATGTCGATAGTTATACTATCCTGTATATTCTTGACGGTGTTTTCAACACTGCGCCCTAAGATAATACAATATTCAACTTACACTATTAGTTAGAAGGTAAGATTAGATCGACATAATTTAAGATATATAATTACTTGTCCTGGATCATAATTGCAACTTTAAATCGATGGGGGAGAGCAAAAGGCATACACGTCTTTACATGGTTCACGCAAGCTCGAAACTTAAATCAAATCTCAGCGGACTGGAACTTGGTTGGAACTCGACACCTTATAGCCTTGTACTCGAGGCCGAGTCCATATGTGTGCAGTGTAATATATATATAAGCATCCTTCGTATAGGGACATGGTCTATTATAATATATAGAATCAGTAACATCTCATCAGACTTAAACTAAGGACTTTTACTTGACTACAGCTCTGCTATGTGATAATTATATATTTTTAATTTAAAGGTAGTTCGCATGTTTTATATGTACACGCCATATATCATCTCAAATGCCTGAATCAGACTTTTAGACCAATTCTGATCAGCGTGAATGTAACGAACATTTCGTATATTGCAAATACATTGTTTTCCAGTTTCACATAATATTTCAACTTAAGTTCGGATTATCATTCGTGCAATATATACTAATTCGCTCAAAACTCGCCAGTCGTCTGATACCACAAACGTATTTGACACTCCGTCGATTTAATAATTTGTTGTTCTAAAGTGAGTGTTGATATATACGACTATTTGCTTAGATGTTGCTTTCAAACTGATGTTTCAGATTAGCAGATTCGTTACTCAATCATAAATCATTTAACAACTTGACATCAGTAGTCCTATGCGCAAAAAAGTACCTGGCAATTACCTTATTTTTTATTTTTGTTGCTATACATTTACACTTTATTGATATACACGAATATTTGGTAATCTATTGATTTCAACTCGATGTTTCAGATCATTTAATTCAATCTCAATCGTAACTACTTCCAATCAATCAATTCACAAGTTATTTTCATCATATCGTGCTCTACATTTATATATATTTGAAAATATTCTAGATTATATTTTTCACAATTCTTCTGAATAATATGCGTAAAATGAGTACCAATCAGTATATTTATTTCTTGTTTCACATTTTCAATTCCTGTGAGCATTGTGGATTATCATTTCGTTGAATCCGTCTGATTTGGCATTTAGCAGTAGTGCTGCGTGAAAAATAATTGACATTCCGGCTAGTTGATAATTTGCTTTCAGCGTGATGCATCAGTTCCTCATTTTCTTCAATCAATCTTAATTCTCGTGACATGTACCATTAGTTCTGTGCTGTGCAGGAATTTCTGAATTGCAAGATAATATTATTCACTACATATATCTTCTCTATATAAGTTTCTTGACATAAACCAGTAGAGCTAAAACTGGTGAGTGACAATTCTATAATGAATTATTTATTGGTCTTGTTCTACATTATTATATATTACATATTTTATATTCTATGTCATCACTTCATTCGATATATCTGAATTCTGTTGACACTTACCAGTAGGGCTATGAACGAAACTAATTGCCAATCAACATATAATGCGATGATTTTATATACGCATTTCCACGTAGTTGTTGCCATCATTATTTTTTTCAATTCATCTGAATCGTATATTCACAAGAAACATCACTCACCCCACCTCACTTTCAAGATTGTCTCCGCATAATTCCCGAGAACTCAGTATATGGGATAAAGTAAGGTACCGTATGCCTCAACTCACCCCCCCCCCCCCCCCCCCAATCCCCTTTCTAAGCACCTCCTGCGCTACAGAGAAATCCAGAGTATCTCTTGCATTTTCCAACAAAACAGTGAATGTTTGTACTGCTTCCATATTAATGTGTAACAAATGAGTAACAAACTACACAGGATTTTAATTTAAGGAAAACTCCCCCAAACTCAAAGCTTACAAGTGAGCAAATAAAAATAAATTTACAGAACAAATTCTATCCGAATTTACACACCCGTACCTGTAAATATCCTTCACGGTGAGATTAGGGAGAGTCTTGTTGTATCGAGCAGTTGAAACATTGCAAAAATGAATCAATGGTCGGCCGGAAATATTGAAAAACAAGACCCAACGTGGCATCCGTAGGTCGAAATGGATCGTTTTTCTGATCGATGATTATTTAAATTCCAGCTATAAATCGATGTATATCAACATTTTAATTGACAGATACATTTTAAAGAGATTTTGCTTAAACCAGTGGCGTATGACCAGGGGAACGTTCCACCACCCCACAATATCGCGGACCCCCTAAACGGAAAGGAGGCAGATTCTGCCCACTATAATATCTGTGACGTCATTGTGAAAAATAATAGACTAAGAATAGAGAACATTTTGTCGTACATAACCAGTATATTACCGGTATATTTTGTAACTTTTATATTGGGAATATATAGGCTAAGGCAACGCTTTATACTAATTGAAATGCATTTCATGCATGTATAAAATGTTTCATGTAACGAATGTATTGACACATTAAATCATATTTTAGAAAACGGCAACCAACCAGTCTATTACCTAGTCTCTTCATTGTTGTAACTTTTTATATTTATACTGTGACGGTTAATAGTCAATAGCCGATATACTTTCGTACAAAAATACAACAGGATTAATTAGTTTGGCTGTAAGATTTTGACAGACCATTCACCCACGTTCTAAAGATATATGACTACAAACAAACTTATACCGATGATATGCGTGTCGTTTATTACCTAATCCAATTTTAGTGCGGTATTTTAAATATATACATATTTTTAATAGTCGTTATGCCAAGATATCTTACTCGCTACAATAAACCATCAAAGTTTTAAGGAACTAACTTTTTTATGACAGAGAAACCAATCATGAACAACTTCCATAAAAATATTCCGTCTGCGAGACATTAGGGCTGTAATGCGTTTCAGATGCATGAAAAGTAGTAACAAGTTTCAAATGCTAAGATAATTCTGGTTTTCAGAATGTTATCCTAATTAACTCATATTTTGCTGCCAACTGCATCAGACGATTTTTCACTAGAGAAAAGTTCAATGATAAAGAACTCTCACAAACAAGTTATGGAAATATTCGTCTGCGTTATATGAAGATGCTATTTAGAAAAGAAAAAAACACAAAGAAGTCTCAATGCTACGAAAATTTTTATTTTCGGAATGCAACTTTTACCATTATTGCTGCATGCTCATTAAATGTTTTTACTACCAGAGTGGTCGAATAACTATTCTCTGTTGATTTAAATGACTATAATCATCTTATTCTTTTAAAAGGTGTACAATTGATTAATTAATGGGCTTTACCGTGAACAAATCCAGAAACTCGTTTAAGGGGGCAGATACGAGTCGTACCCCATATAGGGGAAATCTAGTATTTCGGTTTAAATTGGCTATTTCTGTTTTGGGGGGAGCTTAAATATGCGGGGTAGTTCTATTAATATTCAGTAATGCATATTACATTCGGTTCCACATCTCAATACAACATTTCACATCGGCCTCGATTTTCAAATTTTGTTTTGTTACTTTTGGATCCACATTACATTCTAAGTATTTTGTTGTTTTCACGTGTAAAAAAAACATTACTACTATATGTATTGACGACATTTCACCTTTAAACGAATAATATAATAACTTCTGAAAAATCTTGGCTAGCAGATCAAAAAGCACAATGATGGAGTGGGTGGGAGATTATATGAATGTACCGGTAGTTCAGTATGGCACGAAAGACTTGTCCAATTACATAAATGTGATTTTATTTCGAATGCAGTGTACTGGCTCAAAATCTCATTAAGTGAAATACACATTTCAAAAATATTGGTTATATAAACATTTTACGATGCCACTGTTCTTTTGGTTTAATTTTGGAAAGCGCGATCTTATCACCTTAGTTGTGTGAATTTAAATTGTTGTTGATCGCGCATGTATCATGGAGGCATGGAAATTCGAAATCTTAAGGACTGATAATGCTCTAATTCTCTCAATTTAAGTGCCTAAATTTCATTGATTTGGTTGTAGTTTGTGCTAAATGTATGGTCTTTATAAAACCTTAATATTCGGGAGAATAAAAATTCCTTAAACTTAACTTAAACAAAACTATAAAATTATTTTTGAAAGTTTGAAATTGCAAATTAGGCCAAATCATCCAATCATTACTGTTAGCAACCAGAAAAAAGGTTTTGGAATGCCTTGCTTTTTAAAATGGTCAAATTACAGTATGGTAAATTGATATTAAAGTGATGAATTGTAATTGTCTATAGCACTGCTCAGCTGTTAATTTTGTGACCATTATTTGTGGTACCTATAATAACATTTGTTCCCTATTTTCTATCAATTTATTTTATCCTTCTGCTCACTATTGGAGTCAAGCATGCTATGTATACATTGTATGCAAATAGGCATTGTTGAGTTAACCTAATTAAAATAAGGTCAGTGCATGACCGTTGACCATTACTAAAATCAATAGCGTTCTTATACTCACTAAAGTTTACATCATTGAGATTACATGGTTTTCAGTCTTTGACCTCCATTGAATGACCTTTGTCTTGTACTAAAATAAAAAATATTTCCTCTACTCACTGTCGGAGATACACATACCAATTATATTTTCAGTGTTTGACCTCTTTTGATCTGAAATAAACTTTTAGCTCTGCTAAAATCAAACGATTTCTTCTACTCACTATGGGAGACAAACATACCAATAATTTATCCAAGTTGGCAATGCTAAGTTGCTGATTACAGAGTCTTTAGTACTTGACCTCTATTGACCTTCAACCTATATTAAAATCGAAAGCGTTCTTCTCCACAGCAAAAGTGATCTACGTACCAGCATGGAGGTTAATCCAATCTAGCATTATGGAGTTTGCCTCATTACAAGGTTTTCAGTATTTGACCTCTGTTGACCTTCAACCATACTAAAATCAAA
>JAODAF010052522.1:0-11564 GCA_027574765.1 Molpadia intermedia
ATATATCAACTAAAATCTGCAAATAAATCAATTTCCTTTCATTGTGCTTGTCGATATAGTCATCATTCAGTCATTCATTATATTATAAAGAGCAAAATGGACAATCTGTGGACACTTTTGCCGAGCCCGGGTTAACTAACTCCTAACAAATCATATCAATTGAAATAGGCAACTTTGGTTGATTGAAATAACCTTCAATTGCTTATCTGTTCAGCGAAACAAAGACGCAGGCCGGACTGGCGGATCGAGTGACCAGAGAGAGAGATACAATTCCACCTCACTTTAAGAAGGTTCCACGTAAATGAAATTATGTCATTTAACAATTCATAAATTCACAATTTATAAAAGAGTAATAATTTCTTGTTTTAAGTTTCTTAATAAAAAAAATTGTAACTGTTTCAATCACGTTTGTAGTTCTAGGGATATTTCAATTTGCATAACAACAAATAGTGACTGAAGAAGAAGAACAAGACAAGAAAACTATATTGTATATATATAACAAATAATACCTTTTCTTAACAAGTGGACACGAATTAACAATGTTGTCATGATGCGATTAACTCTCTTGACAATAAGACACCCGACATGTCAATATCACAACTTTATGCTGTTGTAATGACAAGATCCATTATCTCGACAAGTTTATTTATCTAATCAAGACGACATTAAGTTATGATGTTTGTTTGTCGAGATAATTTATCTCACTACATCGACAGAATAAAGTCGTAATGTTTAAATGTAGAGTCCACTTGTACATCTGTATGAAATGTGACAGTCACGCGTTAAAGAAACCCAACAACATGCTTTCTACTATTTAATTGTTTCTGCGTGTAATAGAGGGTATATTCGCCCTGAATGTTGCGAAGAGATGTCATAAAAATGTCATGTGACCTTTTGTCTGCTATGATAGGAGCAGTTACTACATCGAATTTAATTGACTTACGGATTACCAGTTTTCATGTTGGATATACATTGTAGGGCACATTGGAGGTTTCACGCGAGGAGCAGACTATTTAGGCGGATAGATGTATATACGAGAAATAGCGCGCGAAGTTACTGAGAATATTCGGGTTTTGGGATTGGTATCAAGATATCTACTAATACAAGGAAATACAGATTAATTTGGCAAATGTCCAGTCCTTTTATGTTTAAAGTTAGTTTGACGGCACACATATGGGGTTTTCTCCAAAATGAATCATAATAGCATTTCCTTCCAGTAGTAATATCACAATGATGTACAAAGACGTTCATACCGGGGTTCATAACACTCCAAAAGCACCATGGTAGAAAATTCCTGGGTCATACAAATTCAATCAAGTTGGTTTTAACCATGCCTATGTTAGTGCGTCGAGACACTATTTCATCAGGAATTTGATCAGGGACCGGAAACCAATTAAGTGAAAGTGAAAGTAATGTAAATAAGTAATTAGAGAAACATAGGTAATTAGTGTAAATCGTTCATTAGGCTTGTTTAATGAAGTACAATTCCAACATAGTTAATTCACAATGAGATATTGTAAACAATTACATGAAGGCCTGTACCGCGAACATTACCAGGATTGTTTTGATTTAACCAGGATAAAGTTTAATAGATCAGGAAAGCCTGGTGATAATAACCAGACTTGTGTTGGTGGTGTATTGACCAGGAGCGTGGTAAGAAATTGACCACATCCTGGTGAACGTTAAACTGGGTGTTTTAGAGTGATAGGATAAACATTGATGATTTCAGCTAATAATAATCATGGCGTGCATATAATATCCGTAATTTCGTAATGGACTAACATGAGCTAACGAGTATACTGAACATACAACTTCGTATATGCCATATTGCTCAAATATTGATTTTCAAATGTTAGATATCCAATTGTGTTACTAAGCCTAAAACGGAAGGCAAGTTCTTTCCAACATGCACGATTGACATTTACGATCAATGCATGTCTCGAAACGAAATCTCCCGAAGCCGAATTAAACGTTCAGCTAAAATAATACAACCGTTGCCTCAGGTTACAGGACCATTGTACCACACCTCTAGATTTAGCACTAACAAATGTTATTGTTGTCACAAATCTATGACCCTGATAAATAATAATTCCATAAACTATAGGACTAGTAAAACTGAAACTGTCTCAAATTGTGTTTCGTCATGGGAAAATTTGCAAATTTACTGGTGGCAACTAGTCTCAATATGGAAAATGGAACACTTTCCAACGGATATCAGTTGAAACCAATTAGTACATTTTGGAACTATACGGTTACATTCCCCCTTTTTGCACAGTTGCTCCCGGTTAAAAACAGTTGATTCCGGCTAAAACCAGTTGATTCCGGTTAAAACCAGTTGATATAAGTTATAATCAGTTGGAGAATGGAACAACTAAACGTACTCCTGTGCTGTCAAATAGGCACAACTCATTTCGCCATTGGCGTAATTATACCCTTATTGATTGTGTAGAAAGCACACATCATGATGTTATTAGCAATCTATGTTATTGATGGTGACCTTGTAACAAAATCCTTTCAACGTAGGGTGTAAACAATATGTAGGGTAACAGTTGAGTAAGTCGAACATTCACGTATATTAATCCATGACGGGTACATTATGTCATTATTACTCAAGTATAGTTGGTTTGTTATATTTGGACAAGTTCTTGATTTGACACATGAATTGTGCCAGTTATATTATCAGTGTTTATAGACTTATAGAAAAAGAAAATTGTCGTTTGCATATTGTAACCTCCTTGGTAATCGTCCTGCACTCAAAAGAATACATCGAAAGTTTTATGCTGATTACATTTAGGTAAAATCAATATTTTATGTTTTAATATTATGACGTAGTCCATAAAACCAGGGAGTTGCTTAGAGACTCGTAGAATTTGTATCAAACAGCCTTCTTAAAACTCTGTTTACCTGCCAACGCTAAGGCTCAATTTTGTACCAATTGGCAAAATTCAACGAAAGCATTTCCTTCAAACCCCAAAGGCGGATTTCTTGTTATAAGTATTGATTCATCTCGAAGAGGCTAAGAGCTTGTTCGCCTTTTCGAGAGTTAAAGAAAGTCCTCTTGAAATATAACTCCACAGAGTAATGCATGCTTTAAGAAGGCCTAAGTGAATTTAAATTTGTAAAAATATAAAAAATAAATAAAAACCTGTGATCAAGGATAGAGAAAACCACGAATATGTAATTCACGTTATTCTTGGCGAATAATGGATGCTGAGTCTTCGATCACACATGGGGGCATTATATGCCTCTACATACTTTATACAGTAATGGCTGAGATCCATGGTTTTCTTTGATTTAGATATTACAGGTTTATGCTATCCATGACATGATATATATAAATAAATAAATATGTTTATATTTCCGAAAATAGAATGATCTAACATCATACCCAACTTTCCAAGCAACCTTTAGCCAATTAACATTCTTTCAGAGTTTGTAACTAATTAAGCCTATCCTCATTCCCCAAATGCAAATGAAATCATCTCAATATGAATTGTATAGAAGGGGTACATTTTCTGGCGAATGAACATTAAAGCGAATTATGGTATGTTCCACGAGTCCGCATGGTCTCTTGGGTTTTCCTCGTGATCGGTGCGTGTCTCAGAGATGATGAGCGTCTTTGTTTTGAGTTAGCTGAAATGTTGAAACTGATTGATTTACGATTAAGTCATCAAAATTGATAAATTTTGGCCCCTCAATTCATGCAGTTGAATCCCGTGTAACCTTATTGTACATATAATGACCCGGTCTGATTTTGTTCGTTAGTAGTTAGATGTAACACCATCTTTAATTTCGATTACAGAAACTGTGAATTTTTATTTTATCAGCTATTATGGAACCTAACCTATATATTTAGGTTTGGTCGGCATACTTAAATATAATACGTTTTAAATATTTGTGTTCTAAAAATAGACGGATTAAATAGTTGAGTTGCTGGTGTTCGCATCCTACCAACAAGGCAACATATTTTATGTGATGTTCAACCCGACCTGGTAAAGTGGCCATCTTGGTTAGACCTATTCCTGCACTCAGCCGATTGGAATTCATAATTTCATGTCATCATCCTCTTGACGAAATGAAAGATGAGAATACAAATGACGACAAAAGCCAAGATCTAGAAACCAGGTACAGTCACCATAGAACCAATCATAAACAAAACGGATTGTTTACAAGTTTCCTGTGGAAGAGTGACAAATCATCCATTTTGCATGATTAAAAACCAAAGACAAAGTACTTCTGGGGTAAAGTGATATCCGGTAGAGAAACACGTAATATAAAGTTAACAAATAATTAGGGCCACAGGTGATATAGGAATGAGTAACACATAGATACATTAAACTGAATCGACGAGTCGGTCTTATTGTATACAGCTGTAATTAACGGAGCAATAAATTTCAAATGAACTAATTAAGTACATTGAACTTCTCAATAGGAAACTGTTAGGGCTTCTAACAGAAATGTAGTATGTATCTATATAGGGTCTATACTATGTGAACAATATCACGGTTACAAGCTAGTATTGTTGCACTTTTTAGCTCTCGTCAAATTGATACAAAAATATTTAGACCGATGTTTTCAGTTCATTTTTATGACCTGTTGCATGATGAATTGAAAATATCGCTATTTTATGTACCTTACAGTACTTTGAACTTTTCAAGCAAGCAGGCGGTTCTTTGTGAAACAGATATACAATGCACGTACAAATGCAGCGAAGGACCATACTTCCTCTCTCATCGAAATTTCTGTGTTTTTTTCGAAATAGAAAATGCTGGTAAATATGGACATTATGGTACGGTATGGTATAAACTGACGCACTTTCAGAGGACGTATGACACCCCTCCATGTACACCCCCATACACATTCTCTTGTCTATATATATTATTTCATCACTGGCGACAGTCGGAAAAAGTACACTAAAAATTAAGATGAAAAAAAATCTCCCCCTTTTCATCCCCAATCCGTCAATGTGGCTTGGCTTTTCATAGAAAAAAGTGTCAGATAGTATTTATATTTGGATTAAATGGCCAAGTGAGAGAAGATAAGTCAAATGTGATGATCATATTATCAATACAAGAAAGATTGGATCACAATTTTCCGATGTTTCCACGTAATCATGGGAGCCTGTATAAATTTTACTCCTAATCATTCTATTTTTAAGTTCATCAGGGGTCTTTGCACTTTAGGTTTATTCGAGTACTTCAATTGTTGTAGCGGCTAAACCTCATACTCATCTTTTTAATGCCTATTTGGCGGACCATAAAATAATCAGGCTGGTGCCAATCACTCCATCATACAAACTCGATCGAGGTCGCCAGGATGTTCTTAAGTGCATTTGATTCGAAACTGACCTAGACCAACAGCATGTTTTAACAACTGTTCACAGCTAAGCTTCATTTACCAACGTGGTCTTTATCAGTAGTCAGTCTGACAAAAGCTTCTTGACTCGCCATCCATATTTACAAATGATTTCCAGGCTCCAAAGAAAGAATATGACGACACAGCAATATCAACAACGGCATATTCCTTTCGCACTTTTACATATTTTGAAAAAGAAGCGATAAGCTGCCCACGTATTGTTTCTGAAATTGACGTCAGTGGTTCATCTCATTCAGACGAATAATTTCCCAACACTTTCACAAATAACCTATTGAAGGATTTATCACATTCATGATCGTAAACCCCGATCTATCAATACTTATCTTCGTAAAACCTCACTAGGGTAAGTTTACAGCAAATCAATCACATATTACATGGAACAGGAGGGAAAAGAGACAGAAACGACGATGGAAATGTCTGTCCGATAAGCATCATGTCTAATTAACATCCACGCATTCCTCTAATGTAATATTGTTATATATGCTGCATGGCGGCAATGGTGGTAAAACGGTGTCTGCAGTGACCGCCGCTGAAATAAATGAAATTAATATTTGCCCTAGTTTTGTCAAATTGTTTCACTGTTTACTTTCGTAGATAGATGTAACAGCTGATCACCACAGTTTTGTTTCTTAGGATTTCTTAGGATTAGTCGAAGCCTATATATATTTTGACAACGTTGGTTATAGGTTGAAATTATTTCTAGCTACGCATTTGCCTTGTATACATTTTAAAAACTAGTTAAACAATTGGGTAAGTATTGATACTATTTTGATTTTTAAACATGTAAACTTAATGTGGTCATATTGACCCAACTTTAGCCATCGTACCATTGAGTTACTAGTCAAAAAATGCTATGAGCACGGCGAGGATTTCTAATGGGATTTTCGTCGAAAGAAAATGCAAACGCATATATCCGTCATAGTTTGACGCAGTATCGAATTTATGCTGCAAGTAATATCATCAAACTGTGAAATTGGTTTTTGTTGCAATCAAATTAGCCATCGTACGTGTGATGATACCAGAGCATTACAAGTCGAATATTGGTATGAACATTCCTTTGTTGAGTAAAACTTAATGTGGTCATATTGACCCAACGTTACCATAGCCGTACCATTGAGTTACTAATCGAACAATATTATGAGCACGGCGAGAATTTCTAATGGGTTTTCTTCGAAAGAATGTAGTAACGCATACATCCGCCATAGTTTGGCGCAGTATCGAATTCATGTTTCATTGAATTGTAAACATTTAATCGTGAATTAATAATGTGGCAATATTACCCACCTGTGAATTCTAAATAACGGATTTGTGCTGAACACTTACATAGTTGACTGATTTGAAGTTCTTCCTGTGTCAAAATGACTCCCTTGTGACGCTTTGTAGTGACACAGCAGTAGTGTAAATACTATGACAACACAAAGCAGTTAACACATCCACGACTCAATTGCTGTGTAAAAATGACTTCATCTGTGTTGTGTGTGGGTTGCATAAACAATTTGTTTATAGAGATGCTGGCCCCTTTCGGAAACACGGATATATCAACTACATCCACCTGACAAGTTAGAGGAAACATCTTGGTTCTTAACTTTCTTTCATGAAACTAGTTTTAGTACGATGTCGGGTTGTTGCCAAGAAAACGTTGCCATGAAAACGTTAAATCGCATAGAATGATCAGCTACTACAGCTACCATTCAATATGCCTACAGGGATTATCTTACTTGGAGCCATGGATTAGCCGCACTTCATTAACTGACTCGGTTATTAATACCTTAGCGTTTACTATAGTTGTTTTCTACCTCGGCTTCAGACACATAGAACCAACACCTTAGCGACACTGTATTAATGGTGAAGTCAAATAGCTTTAATTGAAAAAGATATCATATATAGCAGTTTGACCGGAAGGCTAAGTGTCGAAAACTATTATAAATTATTTTACAGCTACTGCGTCAATTCATATTCATTACCCAACATTAGCATGAATAACGTATAATACACATATAGGCGTAGGAAGTCTCTGCTTTTGCTCTGTTCTTTCAAAATAAAGTAAAACAAACAACCATGACGAGGAGAGTACGACCATTCCCTTTTCAATGTAATTTTCATATATGGTATATATACATAATGTAAAATATACTGTATATTCCTGTTCAATTTAAACATTAAAACCCTAGATCCTTGCACGAACTTAAGATTACCACGTAGATTAACATATAATAAAATATTTAACCGTTGGTTGCATCAGAACATATGCATTCAACATTATATGTGATTTGTATTGTTTGCGCGGGGTGTATGACCGCTGTAATTATGAAGATGATATATCAAGATGAAGAATGTTAAGTTGGATTGATTCTACTCAATGCTTGAATATCAAAGTTGATACTAAATATGCTCTTGTAAATTATATTGTTACTGTTTGTTATATTAGAAAGGCCACGATAATTCGGGAAAGGGAAACCATGTTGCAACTTGCTGTCCTGGAATCTTCTCTACCCGGTGTTCATCACGTTTAATTGTATGAGCAACCTGAGGTCGAGCCCAACCACCATAACCATTGACCCCATGAAATACACATGCAAATAGTAGGGAGTAACCACTATCGTTCTGATATTTGCCATTTCTTTACTAGGTCGGCCAAAATGATGGCAAAATCCAAAGCATGATTGTTAATATAAAACATGGTAATAATGGTAATATCGACGTTTCGAAGTTTCAGTTGAAGGAATATTAAACCCCAACAAGTGTTTTGTTTGTTAGGTAGAGAAACAAACAATACACAACTCCTCCAAATTGCAGCTCGAAATCTTGTTCCATTTTCTAATATAATTATTTAATTTTATCAAATTACAGTAGAAACAGTGAAAAACAAAGAAGTACATTACAACTTTTAGCACTTGTGGCTCAGTGATTTCAACTGCATCCACAAACATGAAACCATTTCATAAAACATGTCTTTTGTATTTTTAAAATTCACAATTCACAAACGGCAGTCTATATTACGGAACTATAGAATGAACACGCCAAGTTATTCTGATGACTTCGAATATCTCGTAAAATTGTCACTACGAAGAGTGTCATTTTCATTGTCATGTCTCTACTGTACGATTTGGCATTTTGACGTCCTATGAGATAGAGCCAAAACCTGTCGCGAAGAATTTCAACCAATCCAAATGCAGATATATTTGTATTGGTGTCTGGGTCGCACTTGTGATACTTTGAGTAGCCTATACACGTCAAAGATACAAATTGTAGAGGTAAAAATCGAAATCGTAAATGCAGAAGGTAGATCTCAACAATCACATCAATATTCTGCATCCACCGAATCAGTTAAACAGTAAAGAATCCGGGTGAATGCAGAAGATTTGAAAACTGGACCGATATAAATAAGAAATAATTACAAATAAAAAAGTCCAATTTTGAGGGCTTTGAAAGATCAATACGGGCACTCAGGAAGAATACTGGCACCATCGAGAAAAGTTAGTCAAAACCAAAAAAGTAGTCAAATATGAAAGTATAATAAGGAATTGCAATACAACGCATCAGGGATGAACACACAAATCAGCCCATCACATATTAAATTTCATAACAATGCAATACGAGCGCGCACGGATAGTCTAGTCAGAGTAACCCTGCCGTTTAATTCTTGTTTCATCACGGCGTCAAATAATTCATGATGGTATAGATAAATCGTTCGTCCAATCAGCAAGTTTAATAACAAAATAATGAACGTCACAACTATTCAAATCTCAAGTGACCATAACAAACTATAGGTTTGCGCTTGAACTGACCGATGAACTAAAAGTAGTATAATGTAATAGGGAGATTCGACGTAGTTTTGTGTTTGTTCCCCGATACAAATACATAGCTTCACATGTTTTTATTTATATATAGTATACATTAGTTTGGGCGTTGTTTGATGCCACGGGTTTGATGCGCACGAAAGAGGTATACGCTGACTAGACTGGCTTTGCGTACATCCTGGCTTATATATATTGAGAGATTTATCGATGTGAACCCCAGAAAAATAAACATAAAATAGAAGAACTCAATGAGAGAACACATATAACACAAATGCGAAGTACTGAAATTTATAAGAGATTTATTGCAATTTTCGGCTTCCTGAACAGCTGAAGCTTTTCTCAGCAGATAGAAGACTGCTCTCTTCAATCAATTCTCAGATGCTAACGAGACCGACGTGATATAATCAGTAACATCCGGCTCTCGGAATCGATCAATAACGTCATCATGCACCGAGTGTTCCTTCAGCCTTGACCACTTTCCCAAAGGTTCATACACGGTTGACGGATGTGCTGAATTATTATTTTCAAGGACCCCCACAATCAATGAATCCAGAACACTATCATCCCCACTGATAAACGAGTCGTACACTGTGGGTTGCATTGGATTTTAAGCCGTGTTTCTGATGATACAAATGTAATCACATTGATACCAATAGCACCAAAATAATTACAAAAGAATGACCATAATTGATATTGATATATTGACACTATAATTATATTGACACTATAGAAACTGTACAGACTCAAAATAACTAGAAAATATGGCTACAATGAATTCTACAAATGTGTTGAACACACTTCCAGTCGATTCAGGGAACTAGCGATGGAGCCTGATCAACTTCACCGCTGGTCCATTTGAAGTCACCTGTTCTACTTCATTTTTCGCCGACTTTATTCCATTCGTCGTCTGGTAGGCGGCTACTGTAGTGAATTGACATTCCATTCCAATCAAACTTGGCCCAATAATATCAATGTGCCACCTGTATATGGCTATTAGCATAAACAACTATCTCATGTTTCTGTCTTTCTGCGTGTAGACTCTGTGTAGTAAACACCTAGCCTTCACGGTTCTTCACCGCTATCCGCATGCCAACAGGACATCATTTTCATATCTAAACTGTAAGTACATTCTATACTTACTAGGGGAAACTAAACAAAGCATTGACTATGTTTTGCCAATCATTCTAATCCTATAAATATTAGTAGTTATTTATCATTCAGCTATTCTCTGTATCATACGTCACGCTGGACAGCTGTCATTCACTGTAACTTCAAGGCACGCTTAGCCTAGCCTAAGTTACATGTACGTTACTTCAGCGGCTTACATGGTCATCGCTACCTGTTCACCATACCTGTTCACCATAATCAACTCCGTCTTCGCCACGCTGATTAACCGTATGTATTCAAAGTTACACATCTACAAATGCAACTACTGCTCCAGTGTCATCAAATAGACAACATTTCTACTAACTAACCAGGCCCTGACGTTAGGTCTACAACTTTAGCCTACCAATGCACTAGACTATCGTACAACGTCTCATTGGCCTTCATGGATTCAGCCATTTCGCAACTGATGGTTAGCATGGCCTTAATTAACACTACGTCACTAGTCAACAATAACATTTCTCGCACCTGTCTTCCACTATTATCACCACTGATGTCAGTCTAGCACCCGTTCATACAGTAATCTATACGAAAACAGCCCAGTTACTCTATGAGTACTGTGCATAGTACAGTTGTAGAGGAACACTAGGTTTTTTCTTAGGGTGGGGTACGTAATAGGCGCCTATACTGACAGCTCAATCATGTTCCAGATCACTCATCTGCTGCGTGGGGTGTGGAGGACCTTCCCTATATAAGTATTAATATATTTATATATTATAAGGTATTTTACTTCCTGCCATGGTTTTACAGTAAATATAAGAAATGCCTAATCAGCTGAAGCCACCCCCTCCCAGAAACGAGATATTACCTTTTAATATTTTACAATGCAACCTGTGCTACTTCGCTCACATTTTGTTTACTACATTTTAGTGATTGTTACAAGTCTCGTGTTGGGGGACAGGGGAAGGGAGGGGGAAACCCGGGAGAAAGCCAAATAGCGATGGGGCACTTGTAGACCTACACACGAAGTTAAACTCGTTCTAAGCTACAGTTACTGTGAACATTACAGTATATCACATGCGGGAAAACAGGGTACAAACAAGATTTCTGAAGGAGGATGCTCCTTTTCCCACCCGATATCGCTACTGGATGGAACTAACGATATGGTGCGCCCCATAACCACCCAAACCCCAGGCCAGCTACACTTTGTCCCCATCGAAAGTGCGAAATTTAATTCCAAAACGCATACTTGGGTTAGACACCTTCCCCCGCCCCCCCCTCCCC
>JAODAF010052631.1:0-11562 GCA_027574765.1 Molpadia intermedia
AACTCTGCCTGGGTCATCTGGGCCCCTACTCGTCCTAAACTCTTTATTAAGGTGTTTCGAGCCTTTTATATGGAGGCGGTCCGATATTTTGTGCAACCGCTGTTGCAATGGCGGTTGAAACAGGAGCTTTATTGGAGCTGTAATATAACTGATGAAAAGGAAATAACATCAAAATTATCAACATTTTATAGTCACGTGTTTAACTTTATCTTTATAAATATGTGTACTTAACTTTCATCGCGAATATTTACCAAATATATTTTTTCCAGGATAGTGACCCATTCAAATATGTACATATCATGTGTGTTAGTATCAAGTAGTGAGAAAAAGCTAGGATTAATTGTAAATAGAATCATCTTGTCCTTTTCTACTTAATGAAGGAACACAGTGGAAAATATGCAACGGGCTCAAGGTTCAGGTACCCTAACCAATTGATACATGAGACACGGTGGGCGTATTTTGTGTGGTGAAATTCTATCCGCCGATTAGAGTCTTTCGCCAGCTGAGTTCGATAGCTTAAATGGCAGAAGCAGTTGCGCGTTACGCAACAGATGCAGGTTCTAGTCCTGCTCGTACTAAGTTTTCCCCGATATTCAAAAATTATTTCCCTTGTTCATAAAGGCAAGGTGCCAGAACTTGAGACGAATTTCTCGTTATTATCGACAATAAATCAAATTCCTTTTGCGGTTAAAGGCAGAAACTGTAAAACAATACTGATACAAAGGGGAATGACCGGATCTCGAAAGATATACAAATTTAGCAACGGCTTTATAAATGAAAGTAAAACGGCCATTGAGTATATATTATATATAATTTTGAAAGGCATATATTGGGAATCTGGAATGGAATTGTTTTGACTCCACCTTCACGACCTACCACTATCTAATGTGGACGCTCTACCAACTGAGCCATGATGCCAGATAGTGAATCCTCTGTTGGAAGTATAAACCCAATTTCGTATCTACTACAATCACCGTCTGAGAATGCTTCTATTTATTGGAACAATGCTAGTTCTCCTTTTTGATGCGGCCCAATTTTATAGATTTTGTCGATACTTAATGAAAAATGTTCTACCCAAGTACTGGCACCTCGCCGCTTTGAACAAGCGAGAGAAGCTTGAATTTAAAATAATAAACGAGCACGAGTGGGACTCGTCTGGCGCTATATGTGTACTATCTGAGCTGTCGTGATTCATCCGGTGAAATATGGTTGCAGCAAGAACCTGTCGCAACGAGTGCAATGACCCATTAATTTCCATAGATTAAGGAATACGTCTTGTGACGTATGCCTCCCTCAAATCATCCAGTGCCTGTTGTTTTGTTATTTCTGTCCATCCAGGCGGGGGATCTGCCTGGTTGCAGCTGAAGAGCCTTGCAAAATCAGCATTAAACCTATTCAAAACCCACTTCCAGTACTTAAGTGGTGTGTCATTTTGGATTGGCTGGATCACCCAATTTGGATAATCCTTCTGATACTCGCTGTACTTTCTATATTTTTGACCGTCCCAGTACATTTCATTGGTCGTTACCGATGATGTACATATGGAGCAAGTGAGTTTATCATCCATGGCGGCGACACATCCAACCATCCCTTCGGGGTAATGGAGCTCCGCCCTGTGTTTTTCGTGTTGTTGGGTCATATTGTCACAGGTCACATGACATATTGGACATTGTTCCATGCATCCACTCACGTGTCTCTTTATTTCTTGGTGGGGTTTTGTTGGAAGCGTTTGTAAAACTGATTTTGCGTACTTGACATCTCCTATGGATGGAAGATTAAGCGCTTCGAAAATTACTTGGTACATTTTGTTATTAATGTAATGAACAACTTGTTCTCCGAAAAAGTTAAATTCTTGTATATTAAACATCATGAGATTCTCGACATCGTCTTCAGATAATCGCAAATGTTGTATATCATTTTGAAGCTCGAGATGAAATGTGTTTATCCAATCGACGAGGCTACATTTGCTGTCGGTACTTGTAAATGTCGTCATGGTGTTATTGATTGAACGAAGAAGATATTTTCTAACATGTTTAATCCTATCCTGTGCTAGAGATCCTACAAATGACGTTTCTGCAGATGCTTCGACGCATACTTCGGCTATTTTCCCAAGAGACCATTCCTCTAGAAATTCCTCTAATTGAAAGATAAATTTATAATAAGATTGAAAATGTTCTTCTTTGGCCATATCTTCGAGCACATGTCCAAACATCGCAAATTTAGACGCAAAGTACGGACAATCTTCTCTGACAGCCTTACAGATGGCTGGACCTAAGAAGTTTCTAACGATTTCTATTAATTTCTTAGTAAGAAGTGATGTCAAGTTTTCGGCAGCACGCTTGTCCTGGAAAGCATTTGAACAGAGAGCCTTAAAATCTTTTCTGAGACTCTCTCGTTCAAGAGTTAAAAGTTCTGGAAGTGAATATTTGACATTGTACTCTTTTCGGCCCTCAACTATCATAGGTATAGCTTGATCACATACCTCAACCATCGTATTTACTTTTACCTCTTGAGTTAAAGTGATATTATTATACTTACTATTTAACTTGTCAATCGTAAAATCAACCAACTTCTTTATAATAACAGGATCAAAAGCTAAATCGCGTTCAATATCAGAACTCAAAGATTCAAGGGATTTTGTGATGATTGTCTTGACAATTTGGTCCTTGTCTTTTGAAACAGGAAAGTAGACAGACGTCCGGCGAAACTTCGAATGAGTTATGCCAAGTTGTTTCTTCAAACCGTTAGAAATGTCCTTCTTCTCACCCTCTTGAATGACATACGAGTTAAATTCACTTTGGACATCTTCCAATGTTATCTGCCTCGGTGGATATCTATCGCATATGTCCTTGATCCATTCGTCCCACATACTGTTGAATTTCTCGTCAATTTCTTTATCTGAAATCACTAATTCGATAGATTCAGCCACCGAATTTTTCTTTCGCAGTTCCACTGCCTGCGTTCTTGCTTTTTCGCGTAACTGATTAGTGCACATTGGAAGGAGCACGTCCATCTGCTTTAATTGGTCGATGCTGGCTACAACTTTATTAAGCGTCTCTAGAGCGTCATGTGCAAGGTTTCTTCTAATCAAATCTATGTCTTGTAGGAATTCGGTTTCAAACTTATGTAGTTGATCGTCTTCATCTCCAAGGCTTTCTTTCAGGTAATACAATATATTTTTCTCTATTTTTGATGCTTCTGTGTCCACGATATCGTTTACCTGTAGCCTTAGTCGTCTCTTGGTATCATCCAATTTGCTTGATGTAGTGTTTTTCAGTGTATGTATTGCGTTTGATTCCCACTCAATAATGGCTTGTCTCATCTCCCCAACCCATTTCCCATACGCATGCTGAAATGTCTTGTAACGCAAAGCTATCACACAATTCTGAAAACTGAAAATAAAGTTTTCTTCTTTTACGGCGTTCCAAACATTAGTTGTTCGTTCCGAAAATTGTTTCAGACTCCTGTTTGATAGCATCACGTCATACATAACTTTTTTCTTCAATTTCAAAACCTTCTCGCTATAGCGATGATTTGGAGGAGCCATTGACCCTTGCCATAAACTGGGTATATACTGCACATCCTCGTCACGTTTTAGGTTAAAAACGTCAGAAAAACGGCTGAATAAGTTGCTACAACCTTCATCTTTGGCTGCTGCTGCAATAGCTTCGTCTAAGTTGTTAAGGATTGCTTGGGTACATGCTTCATTTTTGTCAACTGCCGCTAGGTCTGCCACAAATTGTTGAATGATTCTGCAGGATGATTTGATATGGACTTCTTTCATGCGAATGAATGCATGAGCAGCTATCTGTAAGACGTCTGTCATATCTTTTCCCACGTTTTGGCCGGCTATGTTGATAATTGTTAGATCAGCTAGACAAAGGGCGAATGTAGCTAGTTCGTTATCGTGCCTATAGTCAACTCGCAAAGATCGTTCTGGAGCCTTTAAGCCTTCAGTGTCAATGATGATGACGTAATCACATTTGGTTTCTTCTTTGAGATCATTGTTAATCTTCAAAAGTTGAATAAACACACCTCTAGTACATCGCCCAGCGCTTACAGCGAAGCGAACTCCAAACATACTGTTTAGTAAGGTGGATTTACCACTGCTATGGATTCCTAGCACAGCAATAGAACATAGTGTGACGTTTCCAATTCTTTTAACAACAGATTTGAAGACGGCTTGAACCCACTTAATTGGAACTCGACCTACATCGCCATCCAGTATTTCTATAGGATATCCATTAATCAAAAGTTCTGCGGCAATATCAGGAAGCAGTGACGGATCAAACTTGGCATCTACGTCGGTATCGATATCGCTTTGGTTTCTGAGACTCTCGTAAGCTTCAAAACGCTGCCCTATTTCTCTGATGTAATGTTCCAAGCCTATAGTCCCTTTATCTATTTTGTTTGTAAGGTCTTTAGCTCGACGCAGATTAGCTTCGTCTCGATTGATCAAAGTTTGAAGTTTTGTATTTTCTTCGTCTGACATCTCTGCCTTAATCTTCAGTTTGCTTTTCTCAGTATTGATCTCTCTTGATTCGTTTTGGATATTCCGAATCTCTTTACGTAGCGGTCCAAGCTTTTCTTGGGAAAGATCTTTTAAAGAGAAGTTAAGCCATGCAACAAAGTACTCTGTGCAAACAGAAGATGCTTCCATTGCTTGAATAAAACTCACTATGTCCTCGTTTGGTTTGGTGTTAAGTTGCTTCTCGCGAATATTTTGCATTCTTTCCCTTAGACTGTCATGGTAGTGCTCAATCGTACGGTGTTCTTGACTACGTCTGTACCCTTTACTCCAGTCTTTGTCTAGGGAGGCCCATTCCTTCCACAAACATTCTTGGAGCGGCATGTGAATCTCTTTATACTTTTCAGGATATTCTCTGACATATCTTAACACGTCATTTGCTGCTTTCTTACCCATAACGCACTCTTTATCTTCTTCATCAATGTGAATACCTAACTCTTTACAAAGATGTTTCAAAGTCTCAAGTGACTTAAAGATTTGATTTGGCGAAGTATCAATTGCCTTGGCATTTTGTGACTGAGTGTTCTGTTGATCACAAGTCCACAACACTTGATTAAGCTGCTGACAAACGTCTTCACCAGTGTCTGTTAAGAAATGCTTGCTGAATATCTCAGTTATATTACCATGGCGTTGAATTTTTCCCATCTTCGATTGATCTTTGGTGCATACAACGCACATTAAATATTTTACCATTGACTGAGAAATCACTTTTATCTTTGGTAAAACGTCCTCATATCTAACTTCATCTACTAGCAGGACAACAACATCTGCAGCTTTGCATACGAAATCACTCTGTACTGGAAATTTCAGTGCGTCCCCGCGTAAATTAAAGAAAGAAATCGCATCTAGTAGAGCATTTACACCCTTTTCTTCTTTTGTAGTCTCGGGTAGAAACCATGCTACCTCAACTGTACCTTTGGACCACTGGGCACAAGGGGGTTCTTCTTCAACGTCAACAAAATAAGAATGGTCGTTATTCCCCTGAAGCTTACCCATGATTTTATTTAACAATTTAGATTTCGAGAATTTGATCTTGCCAAAGCGAAGGAAAGCCACTATTGGAATGGCATTGGTCACTACCGACTTTTCAACAGGGGACGTCTCCCAATTTGGTATCCAGGATTTGTAGATTTTTCTAAGTCCCCAAAGTTGAAATTGTAGTTGCTGCGTGTTGTCTAGTAGAGGGAGTAGAACCGGAACAGCGAGCCTACACTCAGCCATCTTCCACAGTAGCTCTTGGCGGAGAAAAGGATCACAACAGTGAAGGACAGCCAGAGTGACATCCATGGAGCTAACAATTGATGTATTTTCACCACGGAATTTATCACCAAATTCATTCTCGGACGTATCTTCAATAGAAGAGCCAATCGCTGTATCTGTTGTGGTATTTATTTTGATGCATTTGCGACCGCGATAGTCAAGAGAAAATATTGCTTTTATAAATTTACATACTACAGCATCGGGTTTGTCATCGGCATCTTCAATGTTATTACTTTTAAGAACGATGGCATCTTTTAAAGTAATGGTACCCCCGGTAATGTTAAGCTTTCGAAAAAGCTCTTGTGCTATCTTCGTTTGACCTTGTTGGGTTACGAAGTTGACGTGATCGGAGTTTACAGACAAAGCAATATTTGTTGCATTCGTAGGAATATATTCTGTTATGCCGTTATCAACACTCGCAGTCTCACAGTGCTCGCTCGGCCCGTCTGAATTTTCTACAGTCTCTTTTGCTCTTTGAACTTGTTCAACTTTATAAGAACCATTAGCTTCGGACCATATAGTTATAAGTAACGTGCGTAGTCTCTCGTGGGAATCACTGAAGTGTGCTTGGTGTCTCAATATTTCCCAAACTGGTATGGCATTTTTGAGTGTTACAGTGCCAGAAACTACAAGACCGCTCGTTGATAGGTTGTTCTTCCATTGGTTTAAATCTGTTTGTAATTCATCTCCTCCAAAAAGCATAACTTGTTGAGAGAACTCGACTAAAGTATCTTTTCCATCGACCTTTAAATTTAAAATGTGAGAAACTCCACCAGCTGAACATATGTCTACGTCTCCAGAGTTCATACTTCTGAACTCACTCTCAAGTTTATTCCAGATTTCTTTCTTTTCAAGACCCTCAAAGTTCGAAGAACTGACTTTCTCGACGCACCGCCCACCAACAATATATGGTCCAATGGGGACATGTGAGCCATATTCATTGAAAAATGTAATTACGTCTACTTTAACTTCTTCTGTTATTGGGCTAGATGAACTTAGTTTATTAGCTATCTCGATGAGAGACTTGCTTGCGTCGTCAGTCAATTTTACTTCAGACTTTTCAGGACTCTCATACAATATTGTAAGATGCCATGTATGTTTCAGTTTTGACATATAATCAACCTCCCTCCACTCATGGCTAGATGAGGGCATAGGTATGCTCGTCGGAAGGTTTTCGTATCCTTGATTACAGAGTGTGAGAAAGACATTCTCATTTGTTAGGTCATAAAAATTACGAATTTCGGATATTTCGTTTGGGTGTGGTTGTTTACCTTCTCTAACTAATATATTGGCAAGTTTGCCTCTAGGTTTGATTAGATTACTGATATCATTGTGAGTGATATACAATCCTCGGAAAGTTAATGTCTTATGTAGTTTTCCTCCCACCAATTGATTGACATTGCTACTTAAATCACGTGTGCTTTCTTGGGCAGTTGCGTTGCTAACAGCTTTATTTACATTTGCTTCCATTCTGCTTTATATGGAGCAAGCTTTTTATCACTTAAAAATAACATCAAAATACTTATCAATCTGGTATTGGTCCATATTTATAACCTTAAAAGTTATACTTGTAAGTAGATAAAACGGTCATCTATTTTGGTAATCCGGTTTTTTTCTCTCACTGTTCTAGTTTGGCTCTTGTTAGTCTGTGAAGAAACAATAAATCTATGTTAAAACCAAAATTGGTGAGATGGGCATTTCAATTTTTATTAAATGTTTATTAATATTTTAGCAGAAGCAAACCAGAAATGCAAATGTATATAGTCCTGCTCACAAATTAATGTTACAGTATTATCCAGTTATCGTGTTTCTAGCCATTAATGTGTCAGGAACTAACCCGGTTGATTAATGTCGAATACGAAACTGGTTTCCCAAAGAATACATTGCCTGATATACATCTAGCAATATAGTTACATTTACGCGAGGGTTTGTGCGTATTAGTACTCATTAAGTACCCATTAAGTTTCTAATTATAGAACACAATAAAAAATCACATGTATGCATCACATCGAAGCACATATCACGTGACTGAACATTTTCTTGATTCTATACTGTATTTCGTATTAGGCTTATTGAAATATATACATATCACGTTCCGACACGCACACTAACGAGAACATTAGCCCTCCCTATATCGACTGGACAGTTTCTTTCTATGGAGGATAGCAGGTCCACGCACAGCATTAAAATATTAGCCCGGTTTTGTAGACAGGCCGACGGGGAAATGTTCAGGAATTGTCATGACGACATCAATTACTTACCCATTACCCATTCTATTTCGAAATTCCTGCAGGGTTAACATACTTATGTTTAGTTCTATCTACACAGCTCGGTACAGATACACTTATATATCATACATATGTAATTTTATTAAATAACATGGCAAAACTTAAACAAAATTCAAAAACTATCAGGAATCTTCCAATATCCTTACCTGAATTTGAGGTTTTGGAACAATTAAGCTCTTCCAACTTGAATAACCTTATGATGATTTATATAGCCTATACATGAAACAAGTCATATGCACAAATCGAATCCATATGAGCCTTGTATCTCGTTTTTATATTTTCTATTTTTTATATAGTTTGTATACACACCATAGGCACTACCAATTGCGATATGTGAGTATCATTATTATGTATGACCACTTCTTGCATAGACCACTTACTCATGAATAATAATGAGCGTATAGTACATATACTGCCAGCTATATCACCACATCATGAAGATAAATATAAACCAACGGCTATTGTAGTGTATGAGACTGAAATGGTGATTGTTTGGAGATATGAACCATTAAGATTTGTTCCAGACTATTTTTGTTTACAATACTACATTCGATTCGTTGAATATTTATTTGGTTGAATCCAGTTATTAAAACAATAAACAAACGGATATACTTCAGTTATTTAACTTAATTTAGCTAATATATTTTTAAACACACCCACTCATTAATACGCATGGCAGGGTTAGCGCTATTGTGTGAATAAACCAATTATCCGGACGTTATTGTCAGCCCAATCCATTCATGAACACGAAACCCATTTTCATAAAACATAACTTTACATTTATCTATAGCACCATTCCAATTGTGAATATAACTCGAACACAACTTTAAGCCAAACTCCCAAAATATTTCACTCAACCAACCTCATGTTCTAACTGTATTGCACCATTTATACCGTCATCTCAGATAGGCAAATTGATCTTCGTCTCTAATATGAATCTGTCAAAATAAGAAAAGGTTCGCGTTATTCACATATATTAAAACGTGTACCTCATCCAAATCTCATTTCTCGAAGGTAGAA
This sequence comes from Molpadia intermedia, assembly GCA_027574765.1. Taxonomy (NCBI): domain Eukaryota; kingdom Metazoa; phylum Echinodermata; class Holothuroidea; order Molpadida; family Molpadiidae; genus Molpadia; species Molpadia intermedia. The sequence continues at coordinate 9,097 of JAODAF010052631.1, forward strand.
TGCATGATAGCAACTCATCCATGTACATGTTTGGCATGATGCATGAGGTTACTTGAATAATAAATGGACTCCACCATCCGCCATTGAAACAATAAATCAAGACAGTCGCCATGCCCATCACTACTGCAAAATACTGATTATTACAAACAGTTCACATGAATTTCGAACCTGGCAAACTGTGATTGCAAAACGAACAGTCAACAGCCAACCAATAATGGCTAGTGGTGTTTTCTTCCTTATGGCATATTAACATTTGTGTCTTCATGCATCATATCATTTAATGGCGGGAAATTTCGTGCAGCTTGACAATGCACATATATAATCCCCAAAATATAGGTCCTTTGAAGTTAATTAACAAACACTTATTGCGCATTTTGTTTTTCCCGCTTCCATTTGGCTATAATCAGGTTAACATGGCCGAGATTTGTACCCATTGATATTAACCATTGTATCTCTTCTTATTTATTTTTCAGATGTAATCGTGGAAGAGCCTTCTACTAATATAGGTAAAGTTTGAGTTATGTTTTTTTTCTAACTCAAGATGTATTGTCAAGTGATAATGCATTTACGGAAAGGTGTAACTTTGTATACAAGTACTGTACACTTGCATCTTAAGTTTATTTAGCAGCAATTAACTAGCTGCATTACATATTAAGGGAATATGTTGTGCTAGGAACGAATGCGAGTCAACTCGCCGAGAAAGGAGCGATTTGTTATAAGTGAAATGATTTACGTGTAAATAGTATACTTACACATACATTTTCTTATAATTACGTGTAAATCAATTATGCGTAATTCAATGTTTCAGAACCCAAAATTGCTCACTGAATTTTGACAAGAACTTAGTAATCAAAATTATCAAATCCCGAATATGAGCTGGACTTGTTCGATCTGACCACTTGCTAAAATACTTTTTGTTGCAAACCTTATATACAGATTTGAAAAGAAACATGTGTCCCTACTTATCATTGAACTCGGAACTTCGTTTTGAGATCGGTTATCGAAACTGTAGCCAGCATGTGTGCCACTACATTACAAAGAAGGGTATTTAGGTTCTGGTAATCAGAAGCCCCCTTCTCATTGGTTCTGAAAATCATTAACATTTTACAATTGTTAATACAAGCCTGTTTTTAAAGACGAAAACTGAACCTTCCAGGTTTACAGGTTTTCAGAATCGTTCAGCTTGGCTGTCTTGCAGTTGCGCTGAACAAATAAGAATGTTAGATGAAAGTCCTTTGAGCGGATGCGGAATTTTTGCGGAAATCAGGGTTATAAGGGCTAGAGTTAGGGTTAGGGTAGTGGTAATGGACCATTTTCTTTCATAATCCGGGGTCAAAATTAGTGAAAAAAATTCAACTTACTTTTTGAAAATGCGTCACATGTATGAATTCTAAGAATTTGATTGGTCATTGGCCACAACCATCCTGGGAAAAAAAACTACTACGCCTCCCGCCCAAACTGTTCACCAGGGGAAAAGTGCGGAAAAGGCAAATTTATGCTCGGATATTAAAGAGTATAAATTAAACGTTAATAAAAAAAACCTAACCCCTAACCGTGAAACGTTTGCACTACCGTCACATACTAGCGCTATTTATGCTAAATAATCAAGATCTAGGCTCACGGTGAAACTTGCTCAACTGTGATTGGTTGAAGTTACCCTTAATTGTCCAGCAACAAATAAAATAGATGGCAACCAGTACCGTATCTAATCATGGGGAATCGGCAAATAGCGTGTTCCACCTTGACCAATGTTGTTGGGTCTTCATCTTCCAGGATATTGCTAACTGTAGAGCTGCATGTCAGTCATCAACGAGCTAAATCGATGCTATGTAGATTTAAAAACTGATATATGTCGATTTAAATTTGCACTGATTGTAGCCTACTGTCGGCGATTTACTGATATAATCGATTTAAATGTCTATGTATATTGGTATATGTCGATTTAATTATATGTCGATTCCCCGTGATTTTATACTGATTTACCCCACCAGGAACTTTTATTCTGAGTATGGAAGTCTTGCTTCCAAATATAGACCCCTCCTCTCAGGATCCACATGAGGACACCACAAACAAGCTGGTTGAGTTTTAGGGGTTACCATGGATGCAATTGCACCCCATAATTCTCAATATATACACATTTTGCACCAGGTATTTTTTTAGGAAATGTGGGCACAAAATCCCTCTGACCCTCCGTGCACCACACAACCAAAAATCCTGCATCCGCCCAGACAAGGAATGTTGGATTGATGTTATTAGTAGTATGCATACTGATTATTGGTTGTATGTCTTATGAATATTAAAATGAGCGACCGAGTTCAAAAATAAAAAAGTTATAAGCAATTCCGAGGTCGGCGTTGAACGACAGTAATCGGGAATTGGATGGTGCGTTATTTGCAAAACCAATCAGTAAAAAACAGTTTAGAGGGTATCAAGCTCTAAAATAATTTAACTGAAAATTCTTTCCAT
>JAODAF010052742.1:0-11561 GCA_027574765.1 Molpadia intermedia
GTGGGGCTTAATGGAAACTTTTGAAAATTTCAATACTTCTGCAACCTTATGTTGACTTAGCTTCATACTGGGTATGGTTGTTTTAAAAGCTGGTAGGTATATGTTGATCTGACTAACAGGTTTTATATCATTAAAATGGCAGAGGCAGTTACACATAAAGCAACAGATGCAGGTTCGAGTCCTGCTCGTACTATATTTTCCCCGATATTCAAATATTCTTTCCCTTGTTTATAAAGGCAAGGTGCTAGTACTTGGGTCAAATTTCTCATTTCTTCATTATATATATATATTTATATATAATGAATGATGGCTATACCAACAATGGCAAGTGCAATGAAAGGAATTTGATTTATTCACACATTCTGTCAATATTTAATATTAAATAATAAGTCTATCCGTTGTTCGAAAAGGCTTGTATAGATTTCTTCTTAAATTTGTGCAAATAAATTGAGTTCCTTTCATTATATATTCCTGATTCATTCTAATGGAACAATTTGACATACTTGCTGCATTTTGCTTTCAGAGTACTGTGGGAAGTGATTTTGAAAGAGATTCATTAATTCATTTTTAGACATCAATACTTTTTGGTGTGAGTCTGTCTCAAAAAAATGTGTCACAATTTTGTCACTATGTGCTACAACACTAACTATACATGCATCATTCAAATAAGCAAACAAAACTAGGCCATTGAATGGTGGGACCAAATCGGCTAGATTAATGTTGACCCTTTCAAGAAATGCCCCCCAAGTGTTGAGGTAGGAATACCATTGCCTTGTTTCGTGGAGGAAGTACGTCATCTGGATGTTCCATTCCTGCCCTTCTGCATCCAACATGACTTCAGTGTCGGACGTTTCCATTAATGTCTGAGCGCCCCAAACAAGTATGTTGCCATCCTTAAAAAATTTACTCCTCATGTAGTTAAACTGGTGGACAGGTGATTCCTTGTCAAAGTCCAGTGGAATGGCCGCACATAGAGGTCGTCTTGTCCCCGGATCCACAAGATGGCGGCTTCCTGGATGAGTGACATCACAGACAATGGTGCTGATATGGCTATCTTTTATGACTTCCCCTGGGTTATACCCAGTAATGTGATATGCTTTAAACCCTAGATGTTCAAGTAAGGCTTTGGTGAAAGGGTTTATCCAGTAACAGGTTCCTCCTTCACGGGACAGCATGTCCAGCTTCTGTTTATGCCCATTTAACTCCCAGTGAAAGCTAGGTGAACATAAATGGATGTTGGTAAAAGGAATGACCTTATTGATTTGATCAGTTACATTGTTGAGTAATCCTAAAGGGTTATTTTTAAAATCAGATTCAGGATTTGGGATACCTAGGTCATATTTAACAAAGTGAAGAGCTTCCTCCTTGGTCAAAGGGTATGGTTTGTCATCTTCACCACCTGGTATCTGCGAAACGGAAAAAGAAAGTTTGAAAAATGTTCCCTGTCCGAAAACCACCTTAATGTCACTAAGCAATTGCTGTATTTCACATCATGGTACTGTGACTTACCTCAAGCATCACCATATGCATTGTTTGAAAATGCTTATAAAGGTTTTTCACAGAAGCGATTTGGTATTAACATCCTTCTCATGATGTGGTGTTACAGATTTTATGGTTAAACTTAACACAAAGATCATTGAATGTCACAAAGGTTCTATTTCAAGTAATTGCTTAAAAGCTCTCTTTGTGTCTCTTACGCAAAATCAATCAAACAAGTCACAGAAAATATAAATCCAATTCTGCACTGACAGTAAACTCCAAGGCCATAGTTTGTTCTCACTTACCACAGCATGTGAACCCATTCAAGGATGCAATCAGCTGTATAATGTGTATTATGCTAACAACATGTGACCTTTTGACTAGCAGAAGTTGAGTTTATGAAACAGCTTTTTGTTCCAATCAAAGGGAACCTTATGTTAGTTCGAGGATATAGTGAAAATATCAGAATTAGCCTAGGCTAAACTTAGTTATGAGTAAATGTATTTGGCATTATTAGCATTAAACGTAAATATGGTAGGACCTCTTGCGTATGCCCTACTTTAGGCTATACATTCACATTTGTCTATGGTCAAGTTTACAGTCGATATTGAGCTTAACTTTCTTCATTTTCCGCAGACTCTGCTTTTATCGTAACCACATGGCCCACATGCCGAGAAATCAAGTCACTTAATAAAAACAAAACTTGCGCAGGATCAAAACAACCGCACTACGTCATTCGATTAATGGACACAAAATAGTCACCCACTGGCATCACCTTCTCCAAAAACCAACGTCTGACATCCTAACATACTCAGCCTCAGTCATGCATATAACGTAGAACTGACTATAGCCCCTGGGTCAAGGTGAACATCGCGCGCATGACAGTCTATTCTATAGATATTGTTACACAATTTCCCTTAGACGTATGCCACAGCTACTCAATGCCAGTTGATATGCACCTTTCACAAAGTCTAATCTGATTGGCCATTTTGCTATCTGATAAATATTCATATCAAGCAAAATCCATATTCATGTAACATCATGTTCATCAATTGGTACCTACGATTATCATTCTGATTGACCCTTCGACAACCTTTGAGAGAGAGAGAGACATAATATAGTTTGCAGCATATCTGCAGCATACCGCAGCATATCTGCAGCATACCGCAGCATATACGATGCATATCCCTATACTTCGTCCTGACATCCCAAACTGATTTATTTATCGGATGTATTTATTTTGGGCATGGGGTCTACTAGCTTTTTTTGGCTCATTTGCATATTAATTAGGCTGTTATCCAATCATATTACAACCTTGTGTATAAACAAAAATGTTTGTAGTTCGATTTCAACAGTGGTTGATTCTCATCGAGGAAACTGTCGCAGACATATTTCCAAGTTGATGATGTATTGCAATATTTAAGCTGATACTGTACTTGGCTTGATACGAATGATTCCAAATTCGAAATGATTTGACTGAATGATTGCGTTGGCGGACCCGGATGTGGCATACACCCCAATCAGGTACATGTCAGGGTCAACCATACGACGACTCAAAGAGTTCTAGCATACTCCGTATCCTCGAACTAAAAAGAAAGCATGGTAGCATGGATAATTTACAAATACAACATATTTTATGCCAGTGTTGTTATTTTAGATAAAATAAATGTTTTCACTGACCTGTATGCAGCAATTTGAGAGGAGTATTAACAATTATATCAAACTTAACCTAGAAGGCAATCCTGAAGTCGCAGATTCTAAAGCTATCAATTTTTAATATGAATTGAAATTCATAGAGATACTGAGATATTACATTTGACCTCATAAATTTATATGCAGAGAATATGAAGTTTAATGCAATCAGGGCATTCTAGAATATAGATAAGGTACTAACTTTGACCTTTGACCTTGCAAACTAGTGTACAATGTCTGAGAGTAAATTGATCTAGAATCAAAAATGTTACCAGATATACCAAGCAACGTCCACAACAAAGAGCAGAGAATCTTCCATCACAAAGCATCGAGGCTAAAGTTTTTTCACATAATTTATGTGTTTAGGTTAAACATCATTTGATTATAAACCATCTGAAAAAGGTTGATCCATGTTTAATTGTATGAACTCAAACAAATTTAAAATATTGCAGTTTCATTAAATAAATTTTCATTCCAAGTTCTTAGTCCATTGATAAACACATCAGAGTTACTGAATAAATACTACACTTTATGGAAGACATATAGCTGCTGATTCTGCATTAGGGTGTTTTTGAGATCTATACCTAACACCAACATGCATGAAATCTCCAGTATGGTATATTTCTCAGGCTACTAAAATGCACCTTACATACAAGTTTTTCGATACTGATATTATGCTGTTTAATCCCATAGCCCTTGCATGTTGCTGAAATCAATCCTATTGCTAAGTACTAAAGAACCTTTGGGGGATGAAAATATAATCAAATTTGAGACCAACACAGCTGCTTTTTAGACTGAATGATAACACATAACATAGTCAAACTGACAACATACAGTACCCGAAGGGCCTAAAGATATGTGGTCTGTGGGTAGTACAGCTTAGCAAGCTCAGCTTAGTAACTTGGACGAAGGACAATAGCTTTCCATTTCACCAAAAGATGAGAAAAGCAAGAAAATTCATATATTCAACATGCAACATTTAAGAAAAAATCTCCAGATGATGAGAACTGGTTCATTTGTACAAATGTAGGACTCAACATCAGAATGAAAATTTGCAAGAATGGCTGGAGTAGCCTGCAGCGCAACAATGGGTCTACAGTCGACCCACAATCTTCAACTCTCACAGTCAAACATGGCATCTGTAGGCTGTTCAAGATGTCGTTCAAGGTGTCATTCTGCTAAAAACCAGTAATGAGCTCTGCTCATGTGAAGACAAGTATTTTTGTGCTCTCGTCCATGAATCAATTAGTCACGCTCATATTTAGAGGATTGAGCTATTAAACAAAATCAAATGGGTAGAAAATTGAATTTTTGCCTTTTGGTTCATTAAATTTTCTGGGGCCTGACAGCAAACTCAATTCATCACTGTTATCTGCCATTGTAAAATACCATAATGCCATGAATCATGAACCCTGCTTACAATAAGGTTAGGACAGGAAAGTATCCATCAACATTTAATTGTTTCTCTAGCAGTGTACAACAGCATTTACACCTCACCCCAGCAATCTCTGAGAATATCATGCAAATTGTGTATTGATCAAGTTCAGATTTACAAAAAGAAGATTATAAAGGTCTGATATGTAAAAATTCATCTAAAGAAGATGAACATTAATTCCTAGATATCAGTAGACATAAAATTAACACAGGCCCATCATTGTCAAATTTGTTGTGTATTGATCTTTCGCTATTGGTGTCAGAAAATTAACAGCTGATGGGTTTGTATCAAGAAAGTGACCTGTATTATGAGATGACACAAGTCTGAAGCTGGTGGTTGACAGATTATTCAAATGACATAGGAATGCGAATGGGATAATACTAAATATGTACAAGAAAGACTATTAAATCTGGCAATGCTAAGGAAAACCTTGTATAATGAAAGCCTTGTATAATGATGGTCATAATCAATTGATACTTTATTTGTCTTACAGTATGTATGGAAAACTGCAGCAACTATGCGGTTGAGCTTTTCAAAATTTCATGTTAAATCCTTGATTTTTCCCCTAACATGGTCTGCCATCCCTGTGCATCATGTAAACAATATCTATGGTTTACCTTAGTCCCGAGACCATGACAATTACATGCAAACTAATGTAAATGTATAAATCCAAACCCAAGTGACATTCAACACTTAGCAAGCAGAATTAACATATAATTTGCATAGGATATGTCAGTGTGTAATCAGTGCATGCAATATTTATGCAAGTGTACGATACTTAGGTGTGTGCCAAGAATACCATACACTAACATTCATGCCTACCATGGCAAGGTGACAATGGAAACTACGCAAACCTTTAAGAATGCATTTTAATACATAACAAGATAACAGCAGACATTTAAGGAAAGGAAAGCACGCCTTTAATTGGAAAGACAATTAAGTCACATGTATGCTGGAGTTGACGATAAGCCAGTGGGAGTGTTGAAAGCATGACAGTGCAGAAGCAACCTTACAGATATTGTAAGGTAAGAAGTACAGGATAACAGGTGACATTGCACACTTATGTCAGATTGACATAAAGCCAGTTACCTTTGGTGTTCAGAGTGCCCAACCGTTTCCATAGTACTGCATGTTAATGAGTTAATAATGCATTAATGTCACATGCATAATCATTCATATTCCAATAAATAAAAAGAACAAAGATGAGTAAGATAATGAAGAAATTGTGAATAATATTAAAGTGGTATCCATCTGCTAATAAATATATAAATGTCAAAGCACAAATCAAAAGTTGTGAACACTATCCTAACTGTAGTACTCATGCAATCTCAAATGTACTATCATCATGACCGGCAATATATTATCTGATGTCACTGTTTGGGGATATTGTCACATTTCCTAAAAACTACTGTAAAATAATTCCAAAATACTTGGAAACATTCTCCAGATCACCACCCTTGCAACAATTATTGAATGTTAATTTCTGAACATATAATTCTTAATTATTTACATATAACATTAAGTTATGGGTTGTTAATCTCCTAAACAGGTAATCTCTAATTATTGAAATCTAAACAACATTTAAATTATGGCATGTTAAGCTCTGAGCATATGATCCCTAATTATATATTGACATATAAACAACATTGAAATTATTACATATGTTAATCTCCGGGCAAATAATCCCTAATTATATATTGACATATAAACAACATTTAAATTATCATATTATGTTAATCTCTGAACATATGATCCCTAATTATATATTGACATAAAGAACATTTAAATTATCAGATGTTAATCTCTGAGCATTTCCCTAATTATATATTGACATATAAACAATATTTAAATTAATTAGGAATAATCTCAGAACTTATAATCCCTAATTATTGACATAAAAACAACATTTAAATTATGGGATATTATTCTCTGGTCATATAATCCCTAATTATTATTATTTAAGTATAAACAGTACTTAAATTATGGGTTGTTCATTTTTTATTATCAATGATATTTTTTAACAGTACCGATTATAAACTGATTCATTACACGGTGATTCTTTTGTCTCTTGTTTTTCATAACCAGTACCCATATCAACAGTCATGAAGTATGATATTATATCTAAAGGTCTGTATATAGATACCATATCATTTAATACAAATGGATACTTAATCACCTTCATCAGTTATAAATTCAAAATGCAATCAAAGCAATGAATGTGAAAGTGATAATATTACCCTGTGCTTTATCATTCAACATGCATTGTTTGTTACAAACCCACATTCCTTGTAATATGGCTCCATTCCTCTCAATCATAGAGAAGACATAACAAAATTGTAGTACTTGATTTCTTCTCCAACCATAAAAATAACTTATAAATCAGGATTTTCAAGAAAGAAAGGAAACTCTCGACAGTGGCATATAGGAAGCTCTTTCAAAATGGAAGGGGCACCACGGTAGGGTCGAGTTGACACATATCCCACTATACCTCATTTACTGGGAACATCAGTTTTGAATCAGGCTTCCTGCCTCACTGATATTTAATCAATTAATGTCAATATTTCTCATTTATATGTATAAAATTGTATTTTTTGAAGTGTTTCATATCAAGTAGTATTTTTGCAGCTCTAAATGTATGAAATTAAAATTTTGTGGCTTTTACATTGTGTTTCTCTAGTTCCCTTAAATTTCAAGACATCAATATTATTTTTATACTGATGGCAATTTACAGATACTGCATATTATAGTGGATTATTTCAAAAGCTTCTCATACATCCCCCTTAGGTTGACAATGTAATACTATCCTCGGAATATGTCTGTGTTTGAACATCATTATAAGTTGTTCATATTCATTTCAGGAACTTTATCACATTGTAGAAGAACATCAACCTTAACCTCTATTTTTGTAAATAAGATAAAAGTTACCAAAGACATATTTTAACTTGAGGACACTGAAACAGGGACAAATATTTCATTTCCTTGTCAAGCTCAATTATATTAAGTATAGTTAACATGCCTTAGTTCCAAAAATAGTTAATGCACAACAGGATAGAAGGTTTTGTTTGACATGTTAAGCACTTTTGCATACCTAACTGACATCACGCTGAAATGTTATTGCTTGAATGTCTTGTAGTTTGGGTTGTTCTTCTGTCTATAGATAGCGGTTGTGTTTTATGCTGGTGACAGCTGTGTCTATGGACATTTGAATGTGCATCTTAATTTAAATCATGTACAAAAACATATGTTGAAGTATGCTGTAGCCCAGATACGTCACAGCTTTTCTGCAAAGCATGATTCAATGAATCACACATTTTGCACTAGAGATGGTACCACATATGCCACACTTAGTGCTCAATTCTTAGTCCCCCCTCCCTCTTTCCCAAACAAATGAAAATGAGCTTAATATGGTAGATGTATAGTTAACTCTTTTATCTATCTTCTATACATCATATCAAGTACTTGGAATTAAAGCAAAAGAGAAAATACTGACTTCGAAGAGAGGATCACATTTAGCAGCGACTCTATTACCTCAAGCAAGTCTGAACTAGCACCAAATATGCAAGAGGATGCTGAATATCTTTTATGAATGATGACAGCATGGAGATAAAGTATTGAGAACATCTACTCATTATTGCTCTATTGGACATTTAGAAAGTTCAACAAAATTAATATTCTGGTTGGTATTCTATAATATAGTTCTAGCAATATGCTATTGATGGACTCCTTTGCTTATACAGAGAGAACTTGTGGTAAACACATGTATGAATATCAACTGATTTTGACACATTGAAACAATTGTTAATATAAAAAAATATTAATATAATATTTATTTTAGCCAGCAAAACCATTTTGAATGATTTCAAAATGTTAACTTTTGGGAAAATATGGTCACAAAATATCACAAACCTACAATAAGGTATCTTTTCCCCATCTGTAAACCCACAGTGCAAAGTTAAATGTTTGTATTTGCACTGCATTCAGTAGTTTCTGCCCTTGACACACAATCTTTCATAATGACATCAATCAAAGCTGGGTTCAAAGAACAATATCAGTACATCTACAATAACTACATCTGAAATTTGTTTTTATTCAAAATCAATTTTGAAATGAAAATCAATTTTTCAAACAGAGGTCAAGATAGCAAATTAGGTCACACATCATCAGCAAAACATGCTTTTGGCAATAAAACTACCGACTTTTACAATCATTATGTCAAATCCACCTGTTAATTTGAAAGAATATATAGTGTTCTTGGTCAACTTCTACGCTTTAAGCAAGGGTACTATTGAAACATCTAGGCCTGTTTGAACTTCCAGAGATAGAGCTATACATAAAGATGACTCATTGACTTAAGTTTTAGGTCTCAAGGGAAGATTAATATTGTCTGTAGATCTCTTTATTATGAAAGCAAATTGTCATACAAACGAGCATGACCGACAGGCTGGTTGACCATGATAGGTTTAGTGAATAGTGATATCCTCTAGTCATTGCAGAGGACTAGAGCCACTTGTGTTTTAGGACATACATAAACCTAAAAGATATGGTTAATGCAATTTAGTTTGTCATGTCCCAAAAACATACCTGACAATTATTCTTTAATGCCTTCACTCTCTCTCACAGTTTGAGGGACGAGAAATCAGAGCATTGGTGGGAACAGACAAGTCACAGGCAAGCAACAAGTCAAGGGGGAAAATTTGTAAGCTTACAAATGCTAAATTTATGTTAGGCTTCTGTAAAAAACACCACAAGGGGGGGGGGGGGATTTTTGGGAGGAAATGCTAACACCCTCCTACTCCTCCTGGCATCACCACTGAATCTGAGAAACTTTCTACATACAGTCCCTGTATTATAACTTGTTTTATCAGCAAAGATAGTGGCCTCTGTTTTGGATTAGTGCCCTTCAACCATACCTAAGTATGTTGTTGAAGTGTAGGACATGCCATCTTTATTTTCTCAAGAGATTTGATAGTCAAGGGCTGTGACTCATGCAGTGTAATAATCTAACTTGGAAGGTTTCAAGTTGTAAAACAGAGGTCCCAAACAAATACAAATATTAACCTATTAATTCTTATTATCAATTCTCATTATTATTATTACTTGCGATTGTGAAGTTTAACACTTTAAGTATTGTACTTAAAATATGAAATAAAACTAAAATATTGAGTACTATTCCCCCTTCTAAATTCATATAGAAACAGTGGCCACTTGTAATTTTGACTTTTAATAATTTGTTGAAGTTAGCTAGACCAGAAAAATGCATGCCTCATTTGCATCAGTTGAAAGTAGTGGCCTCATCTATGTAATTTAAACGATGGCCGCATCAATCTTATGAGGCCAATATATTCAACAAACTTGTCACAATTTACTACAGATTATATTCATTCTCAGTTTCTACTAGTTGGGTTACTCAATTCTTCTTTGTCAGGGATAAAAGCCAGGAATATACTAATTGTTTTTCTCTTAAACTTGAATGCTTAGAACACAGATCAGACAATCATTTTTATCATCAAACATTTCTAAAATGCATCCTACATTTACATGCAAAATACAGAATTGAAAATCCTCGGCCATGAAACACTACTACCTAATTCTCTCTGAAATAGTCAATGTGCCAAGAAATTCTTAATGTTTTGTACAAGATAAATACCATATGTTTGTTTGCTACCTAATTGTGTTTATTTGGCAGACATCTTGCAGATAACCAAGATACGAGTCAGGATGGGCCTAAGTACAACATAAGAATTTCCTTCACTGAATTTCAGCCTGCTTAATTGATGCATGGCAAATATCAGAAGAATAGAAGAATTTCATGACTTTTTGAACTTTATCGGTATATACAGTACTTAGTTTGCTGAGCAATGTATAGACTGATTTTAACTTGTTTTTACAGAGTAGCATGGACTCAGCCCATTAATGAGGCCAAAATAGCTATAAAAACAATATGTCACTTTGGTAGCGTCTGGCTAGTATTTCTTCAAGCAACAGTCGCTCTTTATCTCACATGACCATCTCATGGTCTATTCAAAGGAAACCAGATGAAATAAACTTAAAACTTTTAATGAGAAATGTTGAAAGAAAAGTGTTTTAACAACATGTGATTACCATATTTTAATATAATAAAGTGAACCTTGGAACCACTTAATGATGTGGCTCAGATTTGTTTAAAGTCAAAAAGCAACGCTACAGTGATACAAGTCTATTATATATTGTTCTTATTATAGTGTATAGTATAACAAGTGTTCAAGAAAAATCATGTAGGAAACTTTGAAAGAAGCAACTCGATGCAAGAGTACAATATATGATATGATAAAGCTAGATTGACTGTAAGCCTATCAATGACAAAGTTTCAATTTCAATTCTTCTAGTGCTATACTACTATTGTAACATCTGAGTAGGATTTTGTCATGCAACAGTCTATTTATGCAACAAGAGCCACACATATTGTGGGCTCATTCAAGGGAAATATATAGAACTCAAAAGTTTTAAAGAGAAACTTTGGAACAAAAGTGTTTTAATAGCAATGTTTTTTTGATAACCTTTGATAAACACTTAATTATGTGGCTCCCACTTTGTATTTATTTTAATCTAGATTAACCCATTAACATTTGATTTGTTAAAGCAAATCAAATGTACTGTAGGAAACTTTAGAAGAAACCAATTGATGCAAGATTGCAACATTTGAATTATCTAAAGAATCTAAATGCTAAATCTACCAATGATGAGGCCCAGGCAGTGGCATTGCCATCATTTATAGAAATCAACCTCATTTAGGGGGAACCAACATCATCTAGAGAGAACCAACATCAGCTAGGAGACACCAACAACATCTAGGGGAAACCAACATCATCTATGTGAAACCAATAAAATGGAGGGAAACCAACATCATCTAGGGAGAACCAACATTATCTAGGGGGAACCAACAATATCTAAGGAAACCAACATCATCTAGGGCAAC
>JAODAF010052853.1:0-11559 GCA_027574765.1 Molpadia intermedia
TGTGACTGTGTGCATGTAGCGGAGGGGGGGGGGGGGTACAAATAAATAGGCCTAAACAATACGTATGATAAACAATTTTTTAGGTTAAGTTAACTTACCAGGATCATTACCAGGATGTTACTGTTAGCTACCAGATACTCTAAATAAATGTAATACATTATTCCAGGCACATTGCAGGAATGTTGCGCAAAAACAAAAATTACCCAACATGCGCAAAACTTTACCCAGAGTTTGTGCAATTTAATTTTAAACAACGAAAACCCGTATGCACAAAGGATGTTTAAATTTACACCCTCCAAAAATGTTTGGCCCTCTAAAAAAATTTGGGCCCTCAAAAAATTTGGGCACTCTAAAAGATTTGGAATCAAAAAAAATGTTAGGCCCTCCAAAAAAAATATCAATTTTGCCAAAACCTGAAAAAGTCATTTGTTCAAGAGTGGTTAATTTTTATTTCAAAAGTGGTTAGTGAAATTATTCCAAAAGTGGTTACTTTTATTCCAAAAGTGTTTTTTTTCAAAAGTGGTTTCTACATATGTCCAATATATGAGTTTCGAGCGTCACCCAAAACCTGGCACGTGACATTGCTACTACGAGCGCCACCACTTCTAAGGAAGGAGTCACGTATAGTGGAAAAAGCACCATTTAGGAAGCGCTAAAATAGCGTAGGTATTGTAGAACAATATATGTTCGGTACCAAGCAGTTTTGGGCGCGTAAAACTGAATTTTCGGCCACGCAACCCACTCAGCGGAACCTGTAGAGGGCACACGGTCGTGGTCAACTATGACGGCAAACAACGAAATAATTACCAATAATGCTCTCTATATAGCGTTGCGTAAACTTATAGTAACAAGCGCTGGGCATGCATATATGCTCGTGTCCAACCAAATTTGAGTAAAATTTTGCTAAATTTTGTGCAAAGTTAACAATTTTAAATTTGACGATAAATTGGTGAAAAGTTTCATATCATTATAGACTCAACCTTAATTGTGGGCCAAACTGAGACTAAAATTTAATTGGACATACTATTAAGCTAAATGTGTGTCCCACATTAGTTAAAGAGTATGCCGAACGTTATGGAATTATTGATTAATGGGGTCACAGTACCAACTAAAACCATTAAGTATGAAGATATTCGGTTGCCATTTTTGTTTAAATCTGCACTCATGATAATATTCATGGTGAAGTGGACACAAATCTAAGGCAGCTATATACCAAGCATATCAAATACGCTATGACATTCATCTAAAATGTCACTTTTGAGGTTTCGTGTTTAACCGTATTCTGTGATATGAAGTATATAATCATAATAAGCTACTCATGAATATTGATGAGCATGAATTTGTTGACTACGGTCACGTGTTTCAATGACCTGTCAATCATCAAGGCATCTCCAATGCTTTTATTGGGATTTCCTGTTTACACACAATTGATGGAGCCATTCTCACTCATGAATTTTAATAAAAGCGTGAATTTGTCAGCATAAATTCGAATATCATCAACACATTACACCAACACAGCACAATACTATAACTAATTTTATGCAAACATAAATTATCTAATTATATCCTCCAATGACATACGCGCGCGACATGTGAAGTGCGGGATGACAAAGGAGCTGCTTCTATATGTGATGACCACCCAGACTTAGACACCCATAATTAGGACATCATTATATCACATGCCTATAAATGACGTAACTTTGAAAAGCAGACTTTGAAGGGCAAATTATTTGAGTAGATTTCTTTACTAGACAGACAGGGTGTCAGTCATTGATATGATTCTGTCTGTCTAATATGAGTGACGTATTCAAGTTTAACCATTTCTACGATATTTCAATCCATCACTAACATTTACAAGATCTTTTAGGAAGAACACCCATGAGCTTCCCTATATCGTAGCAACAGGGGAGTGGCCAATATCAAGGTTAGGCTGATAGCAGCCGTTTTGTTAAACATATCCCAGCTGTCAATAATGGCTAATGAGAGGCCAGCAGTTATCACATATAGATACCAATATGATTCTTACCAACATCACGCTAAGAATCAGCCAAGATTGGAGATAACGGTCAATGTATCTCCAGGCGTTCATGTTATCAGTCAGAAGTTTCTTACTACGTTTCCGTAGTAGAGTATAACTTTCTCGTTTGTGGCATACGCATAGGTACATTATATGAAACAATATGACTCGTAGCCAGAAACCGCTCGATCGCGGAAACAGGATGGTACCGTTTACATGCCCTTCTCGTTATTCTTTGAACACTATATAGTCGAAAGGAAAAGGTATTCAATGCAGCATTTCGTCCACGAGCCTATTAATGAATAGAAATATATAAGGGTTTTGAGTAGCCTCTCAACCTCAAATCAAATTGAAAGCGGTATCAAGATGAGTCCATATGTACCAAGCCACCAGTCGATATAATTTTAATATATATAAATATGTATTCAATAAATTCAATAAAGTGATATAGACTATATGGCATTTGGGCATTATTATAAAATCTTTCAATAACGTAATATCAACAACGCCGGAATTGCAACCAAATTCAACCGGTTTGCCAAACCGGCTACGTTCGGTTTACGCTCGCCACCCCCATGCACTCCCGCGGCATTCGTCAACGGATAATTATATCGTATAGTTTGTGATGAACCACACGCTTCACTATGATAAACTCCCTCACTTGGTCAATTAAAGGAAGGTGTTAATGAGTAATTAACGTGCCTTCCTCAGTGTAATCAATGCGAATGAATCGGTATCTCGAATACCAACAAATAATGACAGGTTTTGATTATTTATAATGAGAGATCGAGTAAGGTTGCGTGAAGTATGTTGAGTTGTTTGCTGT
This sequence comes from Molpadia intermedia, assembly GCA_027574765.1. Lineage (NCBI taxonomy): Eukaryota > Metazoa > Echinodermata > Holothuroidea > Molpadida > Molpadiidae > Molpadia > Molpadia intermedia. Next base: position 2,844 of record JAODAF010052853.1, read on the forward strand.
GAGGTGGTGCTTATTGCACCTGTTTTTATCAAGCTGCCACCTTCAATTATGACGTAATTGAATGATGTCTGATTATCAATTTTATCTTGGATGCATGGTGTGAAAATCAACTTGCTTTACATATAGGCTATGGTATGGTTGGATCGTGGAGCTACCAGACCCTCATTGGTTTAATGTACCGTACGACCAGAATGTGACGTATATTAAGTTAGGTAGGGTTTTAACCTGATTACACGACAATCGACCTCCGTGGTTGATTGTGCGAATGGGTATACCCAAGACAACGACCTACGATCAGACATTCCCCTGAATTATACTGGCTCATCGGAGAGTGCTCAAAATAAAAGAGAAAGAAGTGAAAGTCACTCTACTTATTACGAAGTCCGCTACAACCAATTGCCGCAGGGCCGGGGGTGGGGGTGTCAGGACCAACTGGTCCACCATTTAGCCACTGGATGATTTCTTAGCCCACCCTCTTCATTTTCGCACTAGATGGCATCCCACTTACTCATAGGCTAATCGCTCGTGTCCTTTAAATTAAATATGTCACCTTTGCATTTTTACCTCGAAGACTCGAAATTGGCCACATTTAAAGGTGTAAAATGTCAAGAACGGCGAACAAGTGAGGTGGAAAGGGATCCCCCTTCCCCCTCCTCAACTCTGCGGAAGTCCCCCACCCCTACGAATAGTGCGCTCATGATCAGCGTAATGGTCCATTCTCTTTTTTCTTCGTATGTAACAATTAATCCCAAGCTAGTTGAGTGCGCCTCTTTAACGTTTCAATGGGACGTCGCTTCCGAGGGCTTCTACCCTTGGACACCCTTCTGGGTTTTTTCCTGAACACCAATTTGCCCTTCTACACACCAGTGCCTTCGCCTCGGCCCTGGTTCCATTATTAGTGTGGTAGCGTTGCTCTATAGTAGCGTTTGTAAGCACAAGAGTACCGGAATGTAATACTAAAATTCGGTGTATAAGGACTTGTTCATCATGGATGTATGTCAATGGTGATGAACATTAGTTTGGGTGTTTTCTGTGGTTTCTTTCCAGCTTTTAAAAATTAAACACCTTTATAGATGCGATTTTCTGGTAACCAAAACTAGCTCACAGAAAAACAAATTTTGATTTTTTGGGACGTCGACGAAAGATGGGCGGCGAATGCCCCTCGGCTCCCCTCCCATCGACCTGCGCCTGACAACCTCACATTACAAGTATAAGTTTCAAAGTTATTGACATAAAGTTATTGACTAATGTACAGTGGTTGTCAGTCTTGCAGCATAACACTGGCAAGTTTTAATAGACCTGCAGGGCTAAATATTGAATAAATTCGCGGAAACCAATATCTATACTTTATGACGAATTAATAATAGCCTAGGTGTCACGGAGCATAACCTGTATTATGACATTCTGCAAAGTTAATCAGGTGTGCAACGTCGGGTGAGGGGGGTTGCGGGAGTCAGTACATACGATAGTATAGATGGGGTCTCTGAAACGCACCTCCACCGCCCCACCCACCATGTTCAATACAAATCGATGAAATCGAGTGAGATATCAGTCGACCCAAATTGGACAACACCTTTCACCTCCACCAAATAAAACATCAAATCACCAAGCGTACCGGTAACAATTGTCGTGTCAAGCGCTCAATAAGGCCCATATGATACTGTATAGCTGCAAGACCGTGACAATCACATGTACATGTCCGAATTCAAGAGGGTACATCATCTTTTCCAACTTTTTGTCAATGATGTGAATTTACTTGTAATAATACAATGTTTTTGGTAATCATGCAATATTTTGAATCGATCCAGGTCTTTTAACCGAATCGACGTTGCTGTCTGATTGGACCCCCAAATGGCAATGGGAGGAGGGGGCACATTGTTACCGTACTCTATATATTGTATAACCCCCACGCCCCCACCCCTCTTCCATTTTCAACATCTCTATAGCGTTCGGCTTCTTCAAAGCAGTGACCTGTTACTCCGAAGACCAGTTCCCAAAGACGACTCCAGCTCATTCATCAGTATTCATCAGTATCGTTACCCTCTTTACAATACTCTTGAAAGAATGTTGTTTTTCTTCATGAATATACCTTTTCATCTTTTACAATCCCTTGATCAAAGGGTTGCCGACCAATTGTCACTTATAGAAATCTCCACAAACTATTACGTAATGTTTCCGCTTCATTTGCCTAAACCCAATCACTGAGTGGATTTCTCACACCTAAACAATGAGACAAATCTGCTCATCTTTATCCAGGGATGTATTTTAATCAGCCAAGCATTTAGTTCTGTTTCTGTTTAGTTGGAGATCCTCATTAACTTAATAGTAATAGATCATCGTCATCAAGTGGTAGGACAATTCGTACCTTTCAAGATTGTTTTTGCTCAGAAATATCACTAAAACTGTTAATGTTATAACTTATAAGTATATTATTTATTTAGAGCCAACTGTAGTTTGTACCTGCTGATCTTTGCGTTTTGGGAAATGATCGATAACTTGTGCGAGGTTGCTAGTCAGAGACTGGAACAAAACAACGAAAGAGATCGTAAAATGTTAGAATCTTCAGGACTTGAATCGACGGCTTCCTTGATCGAGGACCAGTTCTCTCCATCTTCATCGGCGGAATGTTCGCAATCTTCGCGACAGGGTAACAATAGCTCCGATTCCTATGACGAAAGCGATTTGCGTAAAACCTCAGCGTCACCTGTCCCGCAAGATACCCGGGATACCCTTGCGTCAACCGTGCACTGGATGCCGAAAGGTTTTGACTCGTCCCGCGGTGGACTCCCCATAGCTTTAAACCCTCCTTATCCTTATCTGTATCAGCGATTTACAAATGTCCAACCAGATCAATCGCTTCTGTATAATATGCTTTCCAAAGAACTACCTAAACCCACCTTGACTTCTGGAAACTTCGGCACGGATAAATTTCGCGAAAATGATACCAACGCTTTTTCTAGTTACTCTAGATTTCCAGACCCGAGATATTTGTCATGTAATAACAACGAATATTTTCCTAACAAATATGACGAAATGCCGGACAGGCAAGCAGAAGGAATGGGCGTCATGAGTGAGCACGCAGATTATTTTTCCGGTACACACATGGGGTTTCCAGGTACTCAACCAGGTTGCGACCCCCTCCCCCAACTACCGTTATGGGCTGTCCGTTACGATGTCAACGGTAACATGTTTTGGACTGAATACTGTCCGATCGCGGGTTGTTCTGATATGATGCCAGAAAATTATCCCAAGGAAGGGAAGATGACAGGAACAGGTATGGCATTTTATTTTTTTCTTTCAAGTATAGAATAAATAGCTTATATTATATATATGGCACCATTAGTCGCTTTAAACCTTCGCCTATCGCTCTATCCACCCCAACACCCTCAGTTCAACCCAACCCTCTACCAATTATCCACCAGTTCGTCCCATCAACCCAGTTACTTATGTTTTCCGGGGATAGCCGAGTCCCGCATTATACATAGTGGAATTTATCAGGTCCACAATTCAAGCTATGCATTACGAACTGACGGACTGGTATAGCAACTTTGGGGCCAGTTCTACCAGTAAAAAACGTAAAAAGTTCATACATTTTCAAAAGAAATTAGGCATAACAAATATTAACGCATTTTATTATAATCCCTGAAATCATGCCGCAAAAGGAATATTACAGTTGTTATATATGTAATTTTGTAGGATATAGTGGCATATATGGGGTTTCCTCACTAGATCTGGGGAATTCTATGGATTTTTTTTTCAATTGCGCTATTTTCAACATTTTCGTTTAAACGATGAACGAACGTTTAATATTATATAACATCGTTTAAACGGTTGGTAAATTAAACGAAAATGCACAGCCCTAGAAAATAAACTTCTTGGGCTAGATACTCGGGCGATACCGTGTCAAACATATGATCATCCGGTAGGCGGTAATCGGTCGGTCCGCCTCATTGCCATTTGTCAGGCCAGGTCACTTCGTCCACATGCCAAATTGTACACTCGCCAACTCTCTCATGTTAGTTTCAGTTACCACATACAGTATATAATGTTCGATTATGTTATTTCCTGAATTTGGCCTATATTTTTGTGGAGGTATTATCCACAGGACCGGTTCCTTAGTGTTGTCGTTATAAAGAATAGGATGAAAATGTATTGAATCAAAATATTTTACTGCGAACAGACACCACATGGCTAGCCTACCACAATATCCGATATAACCATTTTTAGCCAAAATTTGGCCTCCCAAAAATAATGTTGCATGCATGGGTTAATATCCACGGGGAAGGGTGTCCCACTGTCCCAGATACGATTCATTATTTGAATTTGGGGAAATTTCAAATTGAATAAAGATTTTCCAAGTACGTGTTTCAGTTATACGGGATACAGATTACCCCTCAGAAGCCTCGTGCCCCAGCCCCTGACGGCCCACCCACCCCAATATTGAAACTTTGGCGTGTGGACGATTTTTTTTTACTAAAAACCGTTAACACGACACATCGCCTTTAAAAAGGTGGTGGTGTTTTCACATACATGTCACGCTTTCAAACACCAGCAAATAGGCTATTGCTCGTGGGTCAACAAAATCATCACATTTATCATTCCCACACCGCCAAGGAGAAATATATTCCGTCAGCATGAGAAATATAAAATTTGAGTTCTTTTTGTCTATTGAATTCTCAAGAATTGTATTTCTTCTTTTTACTTGTCAAAAATCAATCATATCTGTGAAACCTAAACCGTCGGTTAATAAGTATTCAAGCCCACTGTGCTCATAAACCACGACTGCCTTGAACCGACGTCCTTGAAGGATTGCCAAAAGGGCAAAAAATTACAAATTCGCACCAGAGATGTCGTATGACATGGATTTAAAAAGAAAACGTTATGAAAATTACACGTGGGAGTGAGGGACCGAAAAGAAGCTTTAATACTTGATTTCAAGCCCACGATGCTGGGAACCGACTTCAACCGAGTCCTGCCCGTCTTCCTTGGCGATAAGTTGTACATTGGGTCATGGAGCTATATATATCTGAATGTAACTATAGTATAGGATCATGACGGAGGGCGTACATTTTTAAAGCGAAATCACTCTCTCACTTTCCAACTAACAATCGACTACAATCAATTCTACAAAAAGAAAATAGCTCGAGCCAATGCGCTAGACAAGTTTTGACAGACCTATATGGGCCAGACACAATTCGATCGCCACTCCCTTTCTCCATAAACGATTGATGTACGGTCGTTTCGCCTCACAGGCTCACAGCCAGTTCGCCTCCAACCGAACTGGTAGATACTTGGGGTAAGTTGGGGATGAACTGGTCATACGGTACTTAGAACGAACTGGTAGATACTTGGAGAGAAAACTGGCTGATATATGGTTTCCCAAAAAGAGATTTTTTGATAAAAGGCGTGAACGACATTACGACAATGTAGTCAAAGTTAATTAAAACTAAAAGGAAAGTTGTAATCAAAAGTAACAGCGTTACGGTATAGAGAGGGGGAGGGGTACGGCAAACTCGTGACAACCATGTAAAATCGGTCCTACCAACATAATTTTGCCCGACGCTCTGTGCATGTCCGTGTGCATACTGCAAAATACGTTACCATTAATTTAGTAAAATAAATGTAAATATTTGTTAACCCCATGCAGCAATAACCAAACAAATAGTTTATTCGCAATTTGGTTTATTTATGAACGATTCCGTAGAATATTTTCAAGTGACGTTCAAAGTAGGAAAGGTCATGCCAAACTCTCCTATCTTCGCTCGTTTCTCGCTGTTTCGACTCCGTCGTTCCCCGCGTTATGGTTTTCGTTGAGCTCCACGACCACACGCGTGGCGGGAAAACAAAAACCGTCGCTGGTCGATCGCTGTTGCGCTTCGCGTGTCCACGTCACATCTAAAAAAATCAACATCTTATGAACTTTTATCAAATATAATATTCATATCAACTTCATAACAAATTTAGTTTCAGCACCTTCGAATTCCAGGCGCGACGGGCGATCGCTCTACCGCGCAAATGGAACAGTACCGGACCGGAGTCGCTTTGAACGACATTACACAGCGTGGAGCGAAAATTTAATTTAAAGAAACAGCGGGGTCGTGATGGGAGGCGACCGTGTGGTTTGTCCGAACCTGCCGACTGGGGTGAATGAGCTATGTAAACGCGTTTGCTGGTTTCGAGCGCCTCCTCCGCTTCGCACATTTAGTAGTTGCATGTCGCTGATGACATTGACGGAGAAATTTCGTAGCAGTCTTTCCGTCGGATCAGCCTCAGGCCATCCGTCGTAAGGAGTACCAGATGTACTTTAGTTGTAACGTTAACGTACAAAAGTATAGTGCCAGCCTGCTAGGGTTATTCTTCGGCTGATGTCGAAACTACTGTATAGCCTATATGTAACGGTACGCGCGCAAAATGCATCGCTTTTAGGGCGGGTTGGGGCGTTTTTTACCAGACACTTTACACTATATGAAAAAAGCGTTGTTATTTTTCGTTCTCCTTCGGGGAATAAATGAAATTATCGAGAAAAGGCACCCAATTTTACGGTATATGGTCTTTAATGAAAAGTAAACTCGAAGCAAATTCGCAAAAATATTTTTAATAAATTAAGCAATTTTTTTGTTTTTTTTCGTTCTACGACTTGATTGTCCTCTGTAGCCCAAATATCAAAAGCATCCTACGCTAGTGTCGTCGGTCAGAGAAAATTATCATTGACCATTCTTATAATGAAACGGCTTGTTACGTAACGACTTCTTTTATGAAAGGTCATCCCAAGACTCGACTCCTGATCTATCATGGCGGTAGCAATGGGGTCTTGGAGAGCATCTACCATGGTGTCCCGATGGTGATTATTCCTCTGTGTGCGGACCAGTTTTCCCACGCTGCTAGGATCCAAAAGAAAGGAATGGGCCTTATGCTGGGCAAAACAGATATAACTGAAGAGAAATTTATGGCAGTTATCCAAGAAGTCATCAAGAACCCAAGGTAGGGTATTGTGGAAAACCTATTATAACAATTTGGTTCCGATTCCGAAGAATCTATCAAGTCTAGTATATATGTGACAATTGAACTAGTGAACACGGTGTCTCAAGAAGGGAAAGATGGATGGATGTGGTACTTAGTATGTATGATGGTCATGAGTTGTTTTTGGCAGGTCTCATGATACTAATGAGTGGGCGGGGCTTAACTTAAATTAAAACTTAAACGTTAATATATTTCACAATGTAGCCTATAGCTCATTTGCGTCATAGTTACAATTTAAAGTACTTTTATTTTTTTAAATTTATTATCATGAACGATGGTAGATAAAAAATAAGCTAGGGAAATATTGCGAACAAGGTATCTCCAGACGGTAAAGAAGAATGGATTGGTATGTATAATGGGTGGTGACCCATATTGCTATTTGTAGCAAGTCTCGAAATTTTAATGAGTGGGCAAGACTTAACATGAAATGTTTGTGTTATCACAACCATTACATGTTTGGCTATAATGATATGCAGCACAGCATCGAAACCATGTGAAGCAAACGTCTATTTAAAAGGGATTAGTTATTTGTCGTAGCCATTGCAAGAGGGGGCTGGCCCTAAATGTGGGTCAAGGTAGAAATGCTCGCACCGATCTACCACATAGCCTATAGCTTTGTCTGTTTTATACAAACACAGCTTCAGTCATCAGTCTCCTATATATTTTAACCAGCCAATATTGGAGTTGAGCCAAAGCCAAAGTACTGTGTGTTGAGTTTTGAATCCCAAAAGTACCTACAACGCTTGAAAAGGCATCGGTGCGTTTGTGACCAACGTAGCATAATTTTTAATCTACATGACATGAGTTACAGAGTTATTGATATTTGAATGAGTAACTATATATAAATTGTTTTTCTTTCAATTACACTTTTATAGATTTCGCAGATATAGGGCCTATATGGCTGTCCTATAATTCTGATGCGCATGCATGCAGTGATATATATTTTTGATGAACTGCCTATGCATGGATGATGTTGGTCCCCTAGATGATGTTCGTACCCTAAGGTAGCAAAATCCTGAATACGCCGATGCTCCTTTCATGTAATAATGTGCCAATTTTAAATCAATACATTTCTTTATAACTTCAGCTACAGAAAACGCGCACAACACTTTTCGAAAATACTCCACGACAACCCGATGACGCCTCTAGAGAGGGCGGTATACTGGATTGAACATGTCATGAAATTTGGAGACGAGCACCTACGGCCCCGATCAGCAGATATGAGCTTCATCGAACTATACATGATTGATGTTGTAGTATTCTTATTCATTGTGTTTATAATTGGTTTATATATTGATTTCTTGATTTTAAGAAAATGTTTCCGCGTCTGCTGCGGAACGAGTCGTCAAAAGTCAAAGAGAGAATAAAGAAAAATGCGCAGGGCCAAACATAAAAAGGCCCGAGTATCGTCACCTTTGAAAGCAAACCAAAATTACTCACTACTCCAAATTGCAACCTAAAGTCTTGCTCCGTTTCTAGATTTTTTTCCATCGATATTTTATTTGATAATTCATGATATTTCTTGTAGAGAACGGAAGATTACAAAGACCTGTCTACACTCAATAATGTAAATAGATCTTAAAAGTACAATTGAAAGTTAAACTTCGGTCATGTTTGTGGTGTTTGGCGAAAATGAACTGCTCAACCCCCCTATAGAATTTAAACTTATAATAGAAAGCCAAGCCACAAAAATGGA
>JAODAF010052964.1:0-11557 GCA_027574765.1 Molpadia intermedia
GTTTTTTCAAGCAGGGTAATGTCCAGTTATTGCTATGACATCATCAACAGCCTATGGATGCCACATTGGGCCATGCTATTTTGAAACATCTGGCTGACCGTCAATCTTGAATTTACAGCACGTACTCCCTTACCTCATATAACTTACGCATATCCCCTAATACCGCGAACTAGCATCTGGCAATCTCTTCTTCTAACACAGAACTGGCTACCTCTTCCTTCCTCTATTGCCAGTCAACCTTGATTCATAAACTTGTATAAATAATAACATCATATTAAATATGTGAGATTTGAGATAATTCTAGGATGAAAGCGATAATATTGTCAATTTTCATTGTACCATTCCATTTTAATGACTTTTCATCTTTCTTTTTGTTTGTAGTGAAAAAGGCCAAATTGGAGGGACCATCTGGTAAGTGTTGAATGTGTTTATGTACATGTATGTTCTTTAACTGCCTCTGAAAGAAAGCCATGTCCTTTAAGGAATGATCGTATATGATTCAATTGAATTACCAGTTCAATCAAGTTTCATTGCAAGGCAAATTTTCAGTCTATAAAAGTCAAGAATACTTGCCTAAAGCACATGATTGGATTGGATTTCTTGTTAATTTTCTGTTTAATATCAAATTCAACTTTAAAGCAAGTTTCTTTCAAATTTACTATCTGTAACATTCTTTCTGGATGGTTTTGAATGTTTGTCACGATAACATGAAAGTCTTTGAAATGCTCTTGTAGAATCCTAGACTCTTCAAATATGTGATATATTTTAGGAGAGATTTTTTCCATGTAATGCCAATTTCTGTTTGTTATTTAAACTGCTCACTGGGCATTGAAAACCCCTCGGCTGTGAGCGCGAATAAATTAATTCACTGTGGCTTAAACGTGAAAGTGAAATTTGATTGCAAGAAAATATGGTCCCAGGTGGTTTGGTCATCATCGAACTAGTAGATAAAATATAGAGGCTGAAAGTTAAAGAGAAAATTAGTGACGGCCTTGAAGATAGGGAGCCTGTCATGATAGGAATTGTTGTGGCAGAATTGTCTTGCTTTGTTAAAAATAAGTAAATGAGATTAACCAAAATATCTTCCTCTCGGGAAGTCGAAAGAGGTTGAATGCCCTCATGCTCTGTTGCTTTGTCTGGATTCTTAAGATCAAAATATAATTTGGTTTATTTTTTTCCTCTCGGATAAATTTCAAACTCTAATCATTTTAAATATTTGCAACAACTTATAATTATCAGTAAATTTTAACCATGGATGGAACTAATCCTTAAATTCCATTTCTAACTATAGGAATCAGGGGCGGATCCAGGATTTTCTAAAAGGGGGGGCCGGAGTTCGTATGAGCGGCCAACCTATGATCTGGGGGAGGTGTCTAAGGGGAGGGGGAAGCCCTCACCATTGCAAAATTTTTGTTAATTTCGGGTGCTTAGATGCAAAATGGTGCAGTAGTTTGCAAAAAATTAATGAAACTGAAACGTCGAATGTTAGCAAAACTTTTAGACATTTTTCGAATTTTTCATATTTAGTACAATTACACTTACTTAATTTTGATTAACATTATAACTAGTAATTTTCAACTGTGGTAAACTACATATAAAAAAAGAAGATAATCGACAACTGTGTCAACGTAAACAATAAACTATACCAGACTTTCGTTCAATGCATATCCAAGAAATACACAGTAACCAAAACGGTCAGGGTTAGTAAGATTTTTTTTATTTTCTCAAAATAACCACCGCATGACACCTTCACTCTCAGATAAAAATAAACTAATATATGGCGCTGAATACACGTTTGTTCGCAAGGTCTTTTACGTTTTCACTGGCGGAGCCACTTGTGAATTTGGTGGGGTGCGTTCTAAGCAAAGAGTTCCCTTCTCCTTTGAAGAAAATATATTTTATTCATAAAAGACTGTTCATTAAAAAATATTCCACAAATGTTAGGATTGGTCTAAATACATGTTTACTTCATCCATATAACTTTTCTACCAATTCCAGCCCTGAGGCAAAGTTTGTAATTTTTAGTTCCTATGGGATTTCCACACTGTAGCATAGGCCAAAAGTTAGGCTAGTTGAGCAGACGCAAGAGACGCGTCCTCCCAAAGCTGGCCTCAGGGATCGGGCCTATGACTCCTGATCTCCAATTCAGGAGACTCCTGCTCATGTCGGGTCCCGCAGGAGCAGCATGTGAGCTTACGAGAGCTTGGGTACCGTCCACTGGACCGGTCCTGGCTCCTGTCACCTCGGCTCCAGAAGGAACCGAGCCAGGAGCCCACCAAGGTACACTCCGAACTCTGCTCCCCGAGCGGAGCCCTGAGGGACTCACCATCTGGGCTCGTACCAGCTTGGGAGACCCCTGCTCTCGTTTTGCCCTTCTTACCACTCTTCCACCCACCCTTGGACTTTCCTACACCGGAACCCTTTGCACGGCCCGAATAGGTCTTCGAAGGGCCCGGTTCTCCCATTGGGGGAATCCCCAAAGGAGAGGGGATCCCCTCCAATTGCTCCCTCAATTTAGTACGATGGGACTGCAGCCAAGACTTGAGCCACTGACCCATCGTAAAACCGTAGCAAACCTTGCATGGTGCCGCCCTGGTACAAGAGCGGCATAAGGGGCAAATTGGTCGTGTGTCCCAGTCCCGCCCTGGGCAGAACAAAGAGCAGGACACATGTGTGGGTGTACTACGGGAAGACATGGTACTTACGATACACTATGCCTGTGGGGGTGGGCAGAGAACTAGATCAGAGTAGTAGGTATGAATATCACAAACCCGATAACTAGCGCACTGTTATCGGGAAGTAAAGCATAAAATATAAGCAAGCTGTAGCAGCAAGATCTACGACTATAAGTACTGATACAAAGTAGTACGATATATTAGCAGTACAAAACAATAGACTAACGAATGTTAGTCACAAGAGTGTGTCTACACATGTAATAAGCCTAGTGTGTTAGGCTAAGGTAAAGGCTCTTTAAACCCAGCGGCGAGGGAGAGCCAAGCTATTAATACGTGATAAATAATGGATACTTATGGTTTTATTTCGCAAACTTCTCATGGTCCACACAAGGTCCAAAGTTAGGAAATCCTAGTAATCCCAATACGGGGAAAACCATGGTAAAAATCCAAGAAAATAAATATCGGTATTTTCCAGAGTATGAAATTTTTTTGGAGATTCCGTAATAGCGGAAGGAAGAAAGAATATGTTTTTGGATGTGAGCAGGGTAAGTACGACGCTCGTGAATATCCAAACCAGTAAGTTTTGGTGACTTATGGTGTCAATAAGAAATAGGGCTGCGTGCGCTATACAAGATTGCAGGTTTGTCTTTCAATTGGCTAATTCAATACACTATTTTCAACATGTCTGGTATTAAGGAAGAAACTTTTATAGGAAATTCAGATCTCATGAATCTATTTATAATGTCATTATTAATACTGTACATATTTCCATACACCATAGATGTCCATAAACACTACGAGCAGACTCACCAAGGTTCTTGTTTGGTTCTAAATTTATTCTATATTTATTCTATTGATTTTACAATATCTATCACAGTGGATTCATGTTTTTTTTTTATCACTGAATGTTCTCTTTTGCACATTTATAAACTTTCTAAAATTCAGGAATGTTGATGACAGGATGAAAACTGATATTTCAAATAGACCAGATTTTAGGATGGTGCTTTTTTTGTTGTTGATTAAAAACAACCAGAATATACAGGATTTTCAGCCTAGAACCATGGTGAGTCTCCTCATAGTAAAACTACATGTACCTGCAGTAGGATAGTACAATTTACAGCACGTACTATCTTACCTCATATAACCCTAGCATATCCTTACTTACCGCGATATCGCATCTGGCAATCCTTCAACCTAGCAGTGACCTAGCCATGACCTAGCCATGACCTCGCCCTTCCTTTATTGCCAGCTAATAACATAGCTTTGCGATTTTGCGTCTGGTTTTTCGTGGATTTTTTCGCGGACATTTTCAACCTCTGGAAGAAAGTTTTACGATTCTCAGGACTCTTGGATTGCTAAAGCACAGGATTCGGAGAAGATTGGATGAGTATCCTTTTTTATTATCATGTTTTTCTTCTCCAAAACTTAGGGGCTTTCGCCCCTGTTTCAACGAGGCTAGGCTTTTTAGCCTACTGTGCTAATACATAGCGTACCTGTTGCGCTATTTCCCCTTGTCGTACTAGCGTGTGTTGCGCTATTACTGTAGTAGTTACATTAGCGTGCTTTGCGCTAACCCCATAGTAGCTAATCATACTTTGTTTGCCCCATTCTATGTATGATATGTATTTTATGCTTCTCCTTGACAGGAAAGATAAGAAGGTTTTGGTGTTTGATGAATAAATAAATGAATAAACACCTCGTCTATTTTTATTCTCAAAAAAAAAAAAAAAAAATGATAAAGGAAAATGGCGTATCAAATAAAATAAACGCTTTTACAAGGATTTTCCTTAGGGCTGTAGTCTCCTTGTCTCCTTTTTTTTTTGAGGCTTAGATTGCCCTTCTAAGCCTTACATGGGCCGTGTTATTTCCTTAATAATCAATACCCAGATTATGGACCGTTGCACGGGGTGCAAGAAGTTCCGCCCGTTTACAGGATGGGACACCCACCCCTTGTGCCCGAAGTGCCGCCCATGTGGAAAGTTCAATCGGTGCGAGGTCTGTGAGGTCTGGCCCCAAAACCGATGGGATACGATCCTAGCCTGGTCTGAGGAGAAACGTCAGGGACATCAACTCCGTAAGCAGAGACAGGCGGCTAAAAGAGCTAGCCAGCCCAGTTCCCGACCAGGAAAATTGCCCCTAAAGACCGGTATCAATCCGAAGAAAAAGGGACGGACCGATCCTACCAACCAATCACCCGACCAACTCCCCGAGGCGGGGACCACAGGTGAGAAGAGAGGAGGTAAGGATCCCGAGGGGGAAGCCGGGAAGAGTAGTGAGAGCAGAGATCCCGAGGGGGAAGCCGGGAACAGTGAGATTATGAGAAATCCCGAGGGGGAAGCCGGGAATAGAGAGACTGTGAGAGATCCCGAGGGGGAAGCCGGGAAGAGAGGTACAAGGAGTAATCCCGAGGGGGAAGCCGGGAAGAGAAGTACGAAGAGAAAACCCGAGGGGGAAGCCGGGAAAAGAAGTACGAAGAGAAAACCCGAGGGGGAAGCCGGGAAGAAGAGAACACCCGAGGGGGAAGCCGGGTACGAGAGTGCCAAGAGAAGACCCGAGCGGGAAGCCGGGATCGAAGGTACCGGGAAGAGACCCGACGGAGAAGCCGGATACGGTGCCGGGAAGGTACCCGACGGAAGAACCCGAGCCGGGAGGAGACCGGCGGCTAGAGCCGAGAAAGAGTCCGGTGGAAACTCCGGGAAAGGAGCCGGGAGACACGCCGAGATGGGAGCCGGGAGAGAAGGCAGGCAAGCCGAGGGCCGACCCGGTACGAGCTTCCACCCCGGGAGTCATGTCGAGGACACGGGAATGAGCCGAGACCCCAACACACAGTTTGCGGGAGAGTATTCCGGCAGTGAGGCCGACTACGGCTACCAGGAAGGCTACCACTCACCCGGTGAAGAAGGAGCCGATTTTCCGGAAGGATTCCCATACCCGACCGGTGACGGGGATGATTGGATGGACTCGGAAGCAGAGTTGGAGGCGCCAACCCAAATGAGTAAAGAGGAAATGGAGAAAGCCAGATGGGCATTATTTGGATCCCAGGATTCCTATACAGGGTCGCAACGAGACTTCGAAGGTTTCCCTGCCAACCCGGAATCGGAGCCTCAGCGCCAACCCCCAAGGTCGGAGGTACACCTGGGAAAGGTTACAGGTCACAGGGAGGTCACGAAGCGCCGTAAGAGTCATAGAGGCCATAAGAAACGGAAAAGAAGACACATGTCCTCTTCGTCGGACTCGGACAGCTCCGGGAGTAACCGAAGCCATTCTTCGAGCCGTACCAAGCGACGGAAGTCAGAGGGATCGGAGATCCTAGCCCAGCTGAGGACCCTCATTAGTGGAACGGGCCTTAACCCACAGGCACCCACCAAGGAGCGAACGCCGGATCGGCCAGGTCCTAGCGGAAACGAAAGGAGGAGTGATCCGGGTCGGGAAGAAGTTCGACCCCTTGATTCAGATGAGGACTCGGATGACCTCCTTACAGGTACGGACATCACCAGGGAGGCCTTTGATAGGGCCGTAGAGGTTCTTCGGCGGCTACTAGGCTACGACACCCCGGAGGTTCGGGAGGCCCCCCGGGAAAGACAATCGAAGCTGACCCTGAATACGGTGAAGAAACCACCAGCCCCGACTATGCCAGTGGACGGCGAATGCTTCCAGCGTTTTCAGGCGGTATCGGAGGCGAGACGCTGGGCGGCGTTCCAAGCAGGGCCCTACAAGACCTTCAGGCTCGAAGAGGAGGCCTGGAAGGAGCTATTCATGATTCCCGCCATTCCTGAGGAAGCCATCGTAAAGTTACGAGCGGTAGGCAAGATGGCCCAGGCGAGCAACACGTACTCGCTACCTTCAACAGCCAGAGCAGAGAAAGCCCTGAAAGAGACAGACAGAGCTTCGAGAGTCGGGCTCAGGTACGCGTCTTCCCTTTTACTGGTAGCTGAGATCCTGTCAAGAGCCTTCCAGCAGGCTGAATCGGATGGAATTTCCCGACGGGATACCGGCACCATCGTGACCCTACTCGGACCGCTATCGAGACTAGTGTTTGACCAGCTTGCTCGGGTATCGGTGAGAGCCACCGTGGAAAGGAGGAACCTGATGTTGGACTCTCTACCCTGGCCATCACAGGAAATCAAGAGATCCTTCCAGAAACTCCCGATGCTGGGGGCGGACCTTTTCGGGGGAAAGTTCGGCGAACACCTGCAGGAGGAGGCCAAAAGACAAAAGACTTTGAAAGAGGCAGATTTTAGCTTCCCGAGACCACCACCCCCTCGGCAGAGACCAGCCTTCAGCAGGGGTTATGGACCTAGAGGAGCCCAGGTAGGAGCTCGAAGACAGGGCCCACAGAGGTACACGCCGGGTTACGCCGACAGGACTAGCCAGTCCAGAGGTCGTGGACGACCAGCGATGAGACCCCGTAGGAGACCCTACCGAACTACAGCGGCGAGGGGGTCGAGGAGACCCTTCCGGCCCTAGGGGTGCCCACCCTGCCGGGGCTTCCACGCCGGTGGGGGGGAGACTAATGCGCTTCGCGCACAGATGGAAGGATTTATGTCCGGACCCGTGGGTACTGGGAGTGATCACCTCGGGATACAAGCTGGAGTTTACGGCCGACCCGCCGACCTACGATCTGATGAAAGCTACCCCAGTGCCCACGGACCCGGGCCAACGGGAGGCCCTCGAAAGAGAGATAGCGGAGTTGCTAACCAAACAAGCGATCCGTGTGGTACCACAGGAGGACAACCAACGTCTCTACCGATCGTCCTTTTTCCTAACACCGAAGAAAGGTGGACAGTGGAGACCAATATTGAACCTCAAACCGTTGAACAAACGCTACATCCACCCAATGAGATTCAGGATGGAGACCTTAACGTCGATCATCCCGACCCTGGAAAAGAACTCGTGGGCCACATCAATCGACCTTCAGGATGCCTATCTCCACATCCCGATACGAACATCCGATCAACGGTACCTAGCTTTCCGGTACGAAGGAGTCGACTACCAGTTTGTCGCTCTACCCTTCGGCCTATCGACATCCCCGAGAGTTTTTACCAGAGTTACACGAGCCGTCCTAGCTTCCCTAAGAAGAAGAGGCATCGTGGTTTTTGCGTACATAGACGACTGGCTGATCGTCTCGAAATCAGAAAGGGAAGCCATAAGAGACACTTCTGTCACAGTTTCCCTCCTCGAAAGTCTGGGATGGATAGTCAACGAGGGAAAGTCGTCACTAGTCCCCAGCCAGAGGATAACTTATCTAGGATCCCTGCTAGACCTGAAGGAAGGGATGGCGTACCCGACCTCGGAGCGAACGACGACCCTTATAAACCTGGCATCCAGAGTATTGAGGATGGAAAGGGTCCCGGCAAGAGTCTGGTTGCAGCTTCTAGGACTGATGGCAAGCTGCGTGGAAATACTCAACATGTGTCGTCTCCGGATGAGGCCGCTGCAGCTGCACCTCTTACGATACTACAGTCCCGCCAGGGACCTGATGTCGACACTGATTCCTCTCCAGGACGACCTAGTCCCGTTTCTGACATGGTGGACGGACATACGCAATGTCTCCTCAGGGAGGGAGTTCAAAGACACTCGACCCCAGACGACAATGACAACAGATGCCTCCCTCACAGGATGGGGAGCGACGTGGAAGAACCAGGTCACCTCGGGCCTTTGGTCGCAGCTAGAGACCAAGCTACACATCAATATTCTGGAAGCGGAGGCGGTCTGCAAGGCGATCTTCCATTGGTCAGACCAGTTAAGAAACCACCGCGTCACAGTTCTGTCAGACAATTCGACCACGGTCGCGTACATCAACAGGCAGGGAGGAACAAGATCCGTCCCGCTAGCCGAGAAAACATGGAACATACTACTCATGTGCGAGGAGCTGAACATCGCCCTACGAGCTTCGCACCTGGCGGGCGAGCAGAACGTGGTAGCGGACGCCTTGTCGAGAGGCAGATTCGACAACAACGAATGGTCCCTTTCACAGCCCTGGGCCGACCACATTTTCAACATGTTCGAGAGACCGATGGTGGACTTGTTCGCCACGGCGGAAAACGCACGCCTACCGACCTTTTGCACCAGGAGGTTCCATCCGCAAGCGTGGAGGATAGACGCCCTTGCCTTCCCCTGGACAGGCCTGTCTCTATATGCCTTCCCTCCTTGGTGCCTGATTCACAGGGTTCTACTGACACTGCGAGAGACCGAAGCGGACATGATCCTGATAGCCCCATATTGGCCGAACCAGCCCTGGTTCCCGGTTCTGCTCAGCCTTCTGGTGGACCTTCCCTTCCGTTTCCCAACCAGCAAGCTACTGCTGACGCAGAAGAAAGGACGATTGTGGCATCACGACCTCGCCAGCCTAAGTCTTTCTGCGTGGAAGCTATCAGGAATCGCCTCAAGGAGGCAGGTATTCACCCAGCGGTTGTTGACGTTGCAACAGACTCCAGAAGAAAATCAACAACTAGAATGTACGATTCCAGACTGGAGAAGTTCATCGCTTGGGCTGCCACTAACACTTGCGATCCCATGGAGGCATCAGTAGCCCAGATTTCTGCCTTCCTGATGACGCTCTTCACGGAGGGTAAACAAGTCAGCACGATACGAAATTACCGCTCGGCGATTTCGGCAGTACACAAAGGGTTCCCGGACGGGTCGACGCTAAGCGATAACCCCATCATCGCTCAAATCCTCAAAGGAATGTTTAACCGGAGGCCCCCTTTGAGAAGACTAACACCATCCTGGTCGATTAACGAGGTCTTGGACGTCTTGGCGAGAGGCCCATATGAACCAATGCACAACGCCCCGCTAGAGTTTCTGACGTACAAGACACTCTTCCTAGTAGCAGCCGCTTCAGCTAGACGAAGAAGCTGTCTCCAAGCCCTCACAACGAAACCTGGGTTTATTAGGTTTGAACCAGGAGGGGTAAGATTACTGCCGGATCCGGAGTTCCGAGCTAAAAACCAGTCTATCTCCTTCACCCCAGATGAAATCTTCTTGCCATCCATAAGCTCAACTTCGTCGATAGCTGAGGACAGGAACTGGTGCCCAGTCCGGGCATTAAAATGGTACGTGGAGAAAACCCGAATGATCCGGACATCGGAGAGACTCTTCATCATCCCACGGAGACCATTCACCCCGGCGTCAAAGGACACCATATCCAGATGGTTGGTTAACCTCATCAAACCACATACCGAGGAAGGGGAAAGAGTAAGGGCTCACGATGTAAGAGGCCATGCAACCTCCAAAGCATGGTTCAATAGAGTCCCTCTGGTTGATATTATGAGGGCGGCAGCGTGGAAGACCCCCTCAACCTTTGTGTCATCGTACCTTACGAACACCATCTCCGCGGAGGGAGTTTTTGCCAGGACGGTTTTACAGGCCCCCGGAAGACATGTTCCGGGCCCGCCTCCGTCATAACGGTGCTAATCTGTATGCTAGGGTTATATGAGGTAAGTTAGTACGTGCTGTAAATTCACCAAACCCTACCGGTTTGGGAATTTACGAGCGACGTACTTACCTCATATAACATCCCACCCACCTTCCCCACGCCGGAACATGAGAGCACTGGAGAGAAGTCTGTCGAATCATATCACACTCATGCACACACGGACCTAACCACTAATTACTAAACGAGTCAACTGAGGCGAGAAAAAGAAAGAAAAGTGCAACCGAGACCGACGAAAGAAAGGAGAGATTTGGGCTTGATGTCCAATGGCCGATACTTAAATAAGATGGCAGACAAGATGGACCGGACACGGGTAGAAGTGAATCGAGCGTCTAGAGCAGGATACCGAGAAACAGGAATAAAGCCAAGAGACCATCACAAGAGGCGGATATCCTAACCCAACTAGCCCAACTAAGACAGTTGATTATGGGCAACCCCAAACTTGCAGACCACGACAGTAGGACAGCTACCCCAGAGCTGGACGACCCTTCCGAGGTACCAGGACCGATACCTCCGCCCCGCTACCAGAGACCCTCCTATGTGAGACCGTCCTATGTGAGCCAATGCAGCCACTACCGTAGACAGGACAGTCAACAAGGCCATCGTAGACAACGGCCACAAGCGGGATAGCTGTAGCGGACATAGTAGAGACATCCCGTACGCCGGCTCGCAGTACAGAGGTCGAGCCCGACCCTCCAACAGGAGCCTGAGAAACTCATACAGAACTTCAATGAGAGGTAGCCGCCAACCCTACTACAGACCCTAGGGGTGCCCACCCTGCTGGAACCTTCTCGCTGGTGGGGGGGGGGGAATCATGCGTCATGCGCATCAGTGGGAAAAGATCAATCCGGACCCGTGGGTCCTAAACATGGTAAGAAAAGGCTACAAGGTAACAAGAGCCATAATAGCTCACCTCAGAAGGGAAGGTATCACAGTCTTTGCATACCTGGACGACTGGTTGATCGTAGCAAACTCAGAGGAAGCGTCGGCAAGAGACGAGGTTAAAATCCATGCAAAAAATGATTTACCTAGGAGCCCTGTTGGACCTCAAAGAGGGCTTATCCCCCAGAAGAACATCGGGACAACATAATAGCCTTAACGAAGAAACTACTACGAGACAAACAAGCATCAGCCAGAGTCTGATTACAACTCCTGGGACTGATGGCCAGCCTCATGGACATACTAGACACATGCAGAGTTCCGAATGAGGCCAATTCAAATGCTACATTTTTACAACCCAGCCAAGGACGAGATGACAATGGTGGTCCTGCTAGACAAGGACCTGGTTCCATTCCTGATATGGTGGACAAAGCCTCCCAATGTAACCTCAGGAAGATCATTCAAAGAAAGCCGACCATGCAATGACCGTGATAATGACGGGGAGTGACCTGGGGCAACCAGACCACCTCAGGTTTCGTCAGAGACGGAAGCGTTGCAACATATCAAC
>JAODAF010053075.1:0-11557 GCA_027574765.1 Molpadia intermedia
TTTGTCAATATTATGTGTTCTCTCTCTGAGTTGACCTATTTTATTTCTATATATATATATATATATATATATATATAAGCCTGGAGTCTTTTTCATATATATATATAATCATCATTCAGTCATTCATTGTTATATATATATATATATATATATTAGACAACAGTGACATTAGGCTTTCATCTTCCATATCGGAAGAAATTGGCGTCTCGACTGGATTTTTGTATGTTTCTGTTTCTACAACATTCTTTCTATAATCAGAAGTAGTACATTTCCTACATATGTTATAGTGATCATACTAGTACAGTCAATCTTCAGGCGAACCTCACTTATCAGAACCTCACTCAGTTATCAGAACCAGACATTTCAGTAAAATTCCTTTGCGTTAGATTGCATTCATGATACTTGCTACATGATAACAATTTACAGATCCAATGTAATTTTGGTATATATATAGTACAGTTATTTCGTGAGACATCACTTATTGAAGCGTTTCATTTATCTGAACCACCCAAGGTTCCAACAATGTTGATGATTGAAGTTATACTGTATTTAATAATGCACTAAAAATAGAAGTTTTCAATTTAAGCATAATTCTGTGACAGCAAGAAACATATCTCATTTAATGATAGCAGCAAGCAATTCTTCCATAGTTGATAAACCATCCCCCCTCATCCGGCCTTGACACATACCTGAGTGCTCCTGCAAACAAGCAAGATATAAAGAGACCTTGATATCCAGGGATGTGACCAAACTGCTCACTAACAAAATACATCAAAATCTATAAAAATAATTATTGTTTAAGTGAAGGATATATAATCCATTTTATTTTGATGAATGGGATAGATGAATGTGACGGGATAGAAAGGATTAACTGGTCAGTGTAAATACACTAATTGCCTGGTTTGCGTAAACACATTGATAACCTGTTCAGTGATTACTTGTCGTGTACGGCAACCAACTATAAAAAAAAAAAAAAACTTACAGATGACTTATAGGACGTTGCATTATTGCAGTGAGATTAAAAGTAACAAGATTTCGTATGTATCATATGACGAGCAATGGAATATTTTGCTGACTTCAAATCGATGATATGTTGCTAGTTATTGTGTTATCATTATTTCTGGTATATTGTTATATTTTAAATCTAGTGTTTACCTGGTGAGTTTCAAAACAGTGATTACAAGTTCAATTTAATACAGTGAATAGAATACCGAATAAGATTAAAACGCATTGATTTCCTGGTGAATTTAAACATATTGATGACCTGGTGAATTTATTCACATTGATTATTTGAGTTTAATCAGTTTAAACACATTGATTGCCTGGTGGGTTTAAACACATTGATTGCCTGGTGGGTTTAAACACATTGATTGCCCGATACATTTAAAAGATATTGCATCAATTGGTGTTCTTAAACACATTGATTACCCAGTCGATTCAAACACATTGCATTAGTTGATGTTCTTAAACACATTGATTACCTGGTCAACTTTGTCTAGAACAGGAGGTGAGCGACCAGTTTCCTCCGGTGTTTTATATGTGGCATTAATACCTACAAAATCATAGAAAGAAACGTACTTTTACATGATTAGTAAGTACACCAAACCCCAGTTCTTCTTCATGTACTACTTTGTCTTTGAACCCTCATAAATTTCAGACAATGAGTGACCCACCATAGTGCTTCCACCCTACCCTACTGACGCATCAACTTTCTATCAACCCATGACTATATTAGAGCTAGAAATATCACACTTAGGAAAGCTTACAAGCCTTACACTACTTACAATTACTCTATGAAATGTGAAATGAGCTACGAGTCTACGACATATGTGAATAAGTATTAATTAATATTAATATACGTTAGGTATGAAGCGTGATTTCAGATCTAACGCATATTAATGTAGATCTAATGCTTGATTCAGATTTAGTTTAATGCCAGTTAACATTAGTCAATTTCTGACTATCAATATTATGTTCACGAGTATAAATGGAGTATAGAATTTTTCAGGCTAACAATTCCATTTTTTGCAAGGCAAATAAAATGATGTATTTGTCACGGAGAGGTCATCCGATTTTTTTGTTTTCTGATTGTATTCTGAATAATTTGGTGTTATCTGAGATTTGTTTCAACTTCAGTAAAACAACCATGCTCTTTATTAACAGAAGCATAGGTTTATTCGCGTTGAAATGTTATGGATATAACATAACATCATCAATATTAACAAGTTCAAATCGAGTGTAGGCGAGGTAAAGCAATTTACCTGTTACAGTTGGAGTCTCTGAAGTGGGTGGTGTATCTGCATAGGGAAACAGAAAAAGATAAGACTAATTGTTTATGAAAAATGCATAAAAATACAACTAAATAAACATCAAGCCATACCAAACTATAATATATGTAAGAAAGAAGCAAAGACAGATACATACTTTATTTATGAACAACCGTTTGCTTCTCCCAATGTAATTTAACTTCGTCCAAATCTTAGAATACAACATTCTGATAATAAAGTTTAAAATAATAAACATGTCTATCCACATGTAGTGCACTAATCAACAGGTGCAACATTAACAAATCAAAGAAAGTATATCTTCATGAAGACAAAAATATAAAAAATATACCAACAGATAACAGCAAACTTACTCGGTGCGTTAGATATATTGTCAGAACACTTTCTTTCCTATAATTAATAATATAACTTCATTTTAGGTATATGTTCACTTTTATTGTATAAATTTAAAGGAATATTATATCGCTATAGGTCAAAAGGTTATACTTCTACAAATGATGTTTAAGTAATCCTACGCCTTCATGGTCTTATACATATGCGATTGTATATGCAACGGATATTATCACTATCAAACACACAGCGCATACTTAAGCCTTAAGCCTTGGAACCTTTTATTTTTGATTTCGCGTTGTGGAATTGCAATTGTGCACAACAATATCCGATCTTGGATGGTTCGTCAGTTAAAATATTTTGAGCAGTATCGCGGTTTCAAGTTGTCAGGTGAAAGATGAATTTGTCGCAATATTGTTGCAATGCGGATTTCGTAGCAGCCTGTCGGGCAATTGTTCAAATCCGTCGGGAAATATATCAAGTACTCGTACCAATTAGCCTACTGTCTAGAGACTACACAACGCAAAAACCGGCGTATAAGCTACGTATATAGATCGAAATGTATGTACAATATTAAATAATAGTTATTTAGTTAGCTAGTTGTATACCACGGGGCACTGATTCTAACTGTACCCGTCGTTGTGAAAAATCCTGGAGGCACTCCTGACAAGGAGTGACGTAAGATGTTTTAGATTAAAATAGAAGGATTAGGTATCGGTTGAAAAGATATAAACTTACCATTATAAAATGCATAGAGTACCAGGCCCTCAGTACAAGCAATTGCTACCATAGTACATGAAAAGGGAAGATTTATCCAAGCAGCGCTAAAAAGAAAAGGAAAACATCCATTTTGCATTTTCTTAAAACATGAAAAAGTTTGAGCATATTCCAAGTCACACAATGGATATTTATGTCGCACAATAACATACAAATCTTCAACGTGGTTGAAAATTGATGCACAACATTCTAAATTGGCCCTTTACAACTCATTTTTAAAAGAGCAATTTAAAATGTATTCAGTATGGTAACAATCTAATGTTTTCTCAAATTACCGTACTGAGTTTTATTTATATGGAGGACAAAGTTAAGCCAAGCATGTCAAATTAGTGTTCAAGATGGTTTTTGCCACCAAAAGTAGGCCTATCAGACTATGCCCCAAAATTTAGACTCCACCCCTCCAAAAATGTGGCTATTGGCCTGATAATGTGGATTGCATTAAGAATTTTCAAAACATCTGCCACGTGAGACACAGTGTTGGTCAGAAAATATGATGAATATAAAAATCATTCTAAGCACAACATTGTTGGTTGGGGTGTTGTGTGTATTCATTAGTGGGGCGGCAGACTAATATGTAGAGTCAATGTTGTTTCGTCGTAGGATATACAATAGAGCTGTTGTCATTTAAAACAAATGTCATGCCACGTACAAGTATAAACATCCATCAAACATCCCCTTACCTATATACATCCGCATGACTACTGCATTGTTTCCATACTGCCTCAACCTTTGGCAATGAAACCAGAAATCAAATGTTAAGCACCATAGAATTATGTTCAGAGAATATCGTTTCAATAAATACTCACAATTTGGCATCTTTAAGCGACCTTGCTGCAAGATAGCGCTGCACGGCAGTCTGTCCAACAGCCCAGAGAGGCAGAGAGCTAAGCCATGTCCCAAACACAACTCCCAAGAAAGTCATTCGTACAGTCGGGTCCAAGGGAAATCTAAAGTGAAGCAAAGCAATCCATATTGCGGTACTGTCTTGGGTTTGTGATCCACAGAAAGACATGATTAAGGAACAAACCTACAAATTGGCAAATCACCCCCAATTTCATCAGTCGTGAAATCAAGACTGTCACTATTGGTAAATTTAATCTAAATTGAAATACACCAAACAATAATCGCGAAACTAAACCGAGCAGACTCGGATAACAGATAACAGTTTTATATTTTACAACAAAATAAGACTTTAATATTATTTATAATATTTAATTGAATTATTGGTTAGTAACTCAAGGAAGTAACTCAAGCTTCATCGTCAACACTATTTTATATGCTAGAGGTTCAGAGGATATTGAGGCATAAATGACTGTTCCTCAGTCTGTATGACTGTTTCATGGCATGACAATTCATGTACTCAAGCATTATGCTATCTTATATTCAAAATTTCATAATATTCACAAAAACATGATCATTATTTCTGCAATATGATTTGTAACTTGTTGATTACAAGACCTGAAGCTATCCATGTGATTCAAATACTCTACTACAATGCACTGATGTTAACAGCTGATTACAGTTTTGATTAGCGATTATAGTGCTAGGGCAAAACAAAAACACTAGTGCTGAATTGACCATTTGCATGTGATGTGACAAAATAGTGCTGCACAAATTCTGCTAAATTTACATTATTGCGAAATCACATGCACAAAATTGTACTTGTTTGCCACTTTGGGACTATTTCCATTCCAATGCAAAACACAATAGCATGATATCACCACGTTCACTGAAGCCTGCATAGTCAAGTTTTCAAACTTTCGCGAAAACCCGAATGTTAACATAAATACATACATATTAAACACCTTTATACACGTTGCTCATCGGCATCATTCGTACGTCTGATTAATTGTATATAGGATCTGAAATAGCTTTTAACATAATCATTAATCGGCGTTTCAATATATATTTTTTCATAAAAGAAAGT
This sequence comes from Molpadia intermedia, assembly GCA_027574765.1. Taxonomy (NCBI): domain Eukaryota; kingdom Metazoa; phylum Echinodermata; class Holothuroidea; order Molpadida; family Molpadiidae; genus Molpadia; species Molpadia intermedia. Next base: position 5,320 of record JAODAF010053075.1, read on the forward strand.
TCCTAGGAACTATCCACCCATCACCAATACTTGGCTCCTACATAGCCTTGAGGTGTATACTTGGCTTCAGAAGTAACCAATGCATATGACACCATACATTTGACAAATAAGATCGGTTTGGGTTTTAGAAACTAAATAATCCTAATCATTATGTTCTGCGTGGGGAATAACACCTTCCCAAGTATTCCACTGACGTCAAAATATGTTTGTAGTAGCCAGGCATCTGATGGTCATACAAAGCTAGGAAACTTCGAAACACAATAGTTCGACTCACTGTTTTCAATTGTGAATTAACCAAGTATCTTTCAAAAACGTCATTTACCCACCCGTGCTAGCCAAGCAGCCCACACAGTGTCTGCTATATAGCGAGGTTATGTCAACATAAAGCGATACAGCTTTTTTATAGTGGTTATATAGTAAATGCAATATAACATCATTGGACTTTTATGACTAATATATATCAATATCAGCTATATTGCTTGAGCCATATACACTCAAGAATGAGGCACCACTTGCCATTCAAAATCAACGGCTTTTTGCATCTAAGGTGAGAATGCAAATTTTGTGTTGTGCTTGCATAAGGTCAATAATTATTTTAAAGTCGCTTTTTTAACCAACCTGCCTATAATCAAAACACTTAAACGTAATAATATTAAGACAACTTACTGAAAGAAGTCTAAATTCCCTGCTTCTTTATTAACTTCCCAGACATGACTAATCCCACCGGCTTCTATTGCACCCATGGTGATGACAAGTATACTTGTTATAAATATGATAAAAAACATCAGCACATCGGTCCAAATAACTGCCTTCATACCTCCCTGTAAGAACGAATAATACAAGGATCAGGTATTAGCTCATGTAGTAGATAATTTACAACAGTAACTTTAACTTAGAGGTCTTCAGGTGAAACTCAAATACAAATACATCATATTATGTAATCAAGTAGTCTCTTTGGCAAACAACCTTTTCACAATCACACCTTAATACACACTAACAAAGCTAAATGTACTTCAGGGCTGTGGATCGAAAGACCACAATGTTTGAAATTTTGCTGGCACTACTCGCCCCTACCCTCTCAAGAAAAGAATATATATAGATATATAAAAATGTAATTTGGGTACATACGTTTATGTGACCGAACTTGCAGGTACGAACGTTCAAATTTGATTGTGAAGAATCGAGCCCAAATATCAACATTTTTTCAACAAAGATCCGAATACATCAACAAATAATTGTGTGAATATAATCTACATAGGTTTCATGTATACCTGAATAAGTACAAGTAAGTCGGCAAGTATTCATTAATGTTCCCATTTGCATCATTTGAAGTCTTAAGTGGTCGAACTTACAGGCACCCATGCCTTATGATGATGAGCCATACATAAATATATTAAATCATTTCAATACTGAATTTTTTTTATGAAATGTTTTATTTCAACATTGAAATCAATTGTGTTAACATGCGCTTGGTTTGTTGCTATCGTGTTATTGGGTGGTATGTATGTAGTATGTAGTATCCAACGTTTGTGCGAATATTGAAAGTGTCAGTGTTAGGACCATGCAGTTTGTCATGTATTCATAAGCCTCATGTTTCCAATGGCGTCAAATGTCACCGCATATTTATTTGGACCCGGTACCAATATGGGACAGGTAAGAAATTAACCTAACTGAACGTAAATGAGAGTAAATATACATAAACTCTCCAAGGATAGCTTGATGGAATGGTTCAAGATAGCACTAAAGTTAGGTCAATAGACATTGTTTGTTCGCAATCTACGCAACCACTCTATATATAATAAACGATGTTTGCCTACACTTCATAGAAGGTAGAACAACTTAATTGTTCACTTACCAGGGCAGTGTAAAATGTACACGCAATACCAGTAATAAGAATAGTCTTCCAAAATTCTAGTGCCGTCACTGTTAAAAGAGACGAGAGATAACAGATTACCACTCGTATAGTGGAAATTGTTAAGGCTGGTGAAATGTGAGATAAAGATTTCCATCAAGTCTCGTTTCTTTATTTACAAACGATTAAATTTCTGAAGTAAACAAGACATGTTGTCTATGTAAATGTTTGTCAGTAAATATTATAACCCCAAATGGCTGTCACCCTGAGGGATACCATTACCCTTGGCATTTCTCTTATATATATCAAGACATTTACGATTAGATATGACCCCTTATAACTATTTATGATATTTCTCAAACATTACTATTCAATCATTGTTTGTCTGTTGCAATAACGCATACGATAAGTATCGTTTGCCATGCAAGATATTACAAACTTTAACTAGCCGATTTCTGTAACCTCATAAATTAATGAGATGATGACAATAGGGATCGTCTAACACCCATGACCACTATACATACCAAATAGAATATCCATCCAAGACCTCCTCTTGAGATATCATCTTCACGTGATTCGTCTAGTTTGTTTCTATATGATGCCCCTGACTCGTGAATAATGAATGAGATGATATTGTACACTCCATAAAACCATAATACCACTATATATATCTGTAACGCATATGAATCAAATAAACCATTCACAATTGATTATACAGACTTTTCAATAATTGTTAACTCCTATTAATATTCATAAAACCTGCCATAAGAACAATACAACACAACACAATTATGTTTAACCATGAGCATCATATATTTCCTTTCCAGCATTTTGTTATTTTGTTCAAATCTAGCTTATTTCTTTATGATGTTCTACCTCCTGAATAATTGGTGAGATTATAATATGTACACACTATATCATATCATGCATACCATCACTAAAGTATATATTGTATCAAACATGAAGCAAATGTATTCATAAGGTTACTTTGCAATAAGCTCTGCCCAGGCAGTAATATTCATGAGATCTGCCGCAAAAATATAGCTAACACATAAGCTAAGTAGATTATCTGATACCGATGAACATCATACGCACCATTTATCCAACATGTTTGGGGACATCGTGATCAGCATCTCAAGGTGCACATACACACTCTCTTGACTTGAATTTTAACTGATTCAATGCAACTCTAGACATATAGAAAACTTGATACACACGCATACTCACACAAATACACCCTCAAATGCATTAGAATCAAGAAGGTTATATCAATCTTACCTGCTTCAATATCTAAAGTATTCAACGATAACGATATAAAGACAGGGGCACACGGATACACTTAACTGCAGTGGAACCGAAGGGGTGTATGTATTATAGACATGGAAAACAGCATACACGTAGATACATACAGACAGGGTTTTGATGGCAATGACACAGACAGAATATAAATCTTACCAGCTTCAATTGCTAAAGCAGGGGTGTATGTAACGATAGCCATGTAAAAACAGGTCTGTAAGATGAATATGCAAGAACCCAAAATTCTTAGCGAAATGCCGTAGCGTAGCTGGAGGTACTGTTGAAAAATAATGATAATTGATAAACGTGTATCCCAATAATAAATGACATGAAAAGCTATAATCAGGTATAAGCAATATCTTTGGTTACATTTCTAACATGACTATCAGCTAATTAGCTGCTATACAAATCATTAAATTTTGGAAATTAAAGGACATCATTATGTGTAAGCAACATTCTATTTTAACCTGATATAGATTTTTACGTTCAGATATACCCTGCATTAATGGTTTATTTTTAACCTAATTATCAACTCAAGTAGCTACTATATAGATCTTCATAGTTTGATTTTATCAGGTATAAGCAACATTCTCGGTTACAATTTTAACCTGATTATCAACTCAACGAGTTATTTTTTTGTATTATAGTATCTAGACTAGAATGATACTCTATATGATGCATCAGGTATAGCCTTTAAGTCATCAGGTACGTGAGCCAAATGGCTCACATTTTTATAAATAATTTGAAACATACGTTTATTTTGTTCTCTATTACCTACAACCTTTCAATTAAGCTTATTTGAAAGAGAAGACACCAATCACTAAAATACAATAAAATCAATAAATTCAATAAAACACCTTATTAAGAATTTTTGGGTGAATGCAGAATTTTGACACATTAAGTAGCAATCAAATAGCAAGTAGCAAGAGTGTCATACTAGATCGGGAAAGAGCTGACTAATTTTTTCACAATTGGCAGTCCATACTATGGTACTGTGTACGATGACTACTTTGCATATGAGAGATATTCTGCATGCCATTCCTGTAGGGGTGCAGGGAATGTAAGGTGTTTCTGTTGTATTTTTTTTACTTGGGCATGTTTGAAAACTTAAAGAGGCAACTTAATTCAAGCTTGCTGTATAGGAAAGTAGGCAGGGGCTTAGATATCAGCCGGGTTTGTCATACCAATCTCATTTATTATTATTATTACCTTCAGGAAACACAGCACAAGGGCCAAAATTTAATTATATCCACAGAAATGTGTATATGGGTTGTTCTTGATTTGGGAATATAGGATATTTGGGTGAGGTTGGGAGTTAGTGGCATTTAATTAGAATTGAAACGGTTATTAAAATGTTTGGAAAGTTTAGGGTGACTATATGAATGGGGTGGATGGTTTCATATATACCTACGGGGAATCAATAAGGCTCGTAATTTAGCACCAGGTTAATACTGGATGTAAGTAATAGAAAGTTGCAAATTAGGGGTATTGTAAAAATTTATTTATTATATTTATTATTACATTTTATATAATTTTGTATAATTCTATATGAATAAAGACTGAAGATGGTTTGGATTGTTTTATTACAGCCTGCCATTTTGGTTTGTTTCTTTTTGCGGGTTTTAAGAGGAGAGACCAGAGTCTGGACCTAATAAGAGAGGCTGACCAGGGCTGGAAATGAGGACCTCATTTCATTAAGTATCATTTCATTTTCAACAACAAATTTTGTTTGAACTTTTTTTGGACTGAGTTAAACTGTGGTAAAGAAAAGACCCGCCTACAGGCAGTTTATTGATTTGTTTAATCTATATCTCTAAAAGAGATATTGTCTCAAACTGTCAGAGAAGGTTACGGTGGCCGCCATTTGATTTGAGTGGAGGATTCTTTTTTTCCTTTTTTTTATAATAATTAGTTCATTATTAGTACCGTATATTGATTTATTACTTCCCAAGCAAATTTGGGGAATTTAACATAATTATATTTTAAGTTAGAAATTTAAAATCATAAGTTTGTCTTTATTGGGTAGTCGGCGGTGTTATGCGGGAATTCGGGAAGTCAGGTAGTTAAACACAGGTTTTTTACATGTCACAATGACATATGAGAGTGCAATGATTTATTGTAGTCCTATTTGCTAACCTAGTTCCAATTGTGTTTAGTGAATGGATTTTTTGGCAAGGGGTAACCGTTGCATATAATCGTTTAGTGATTTCAATAAACGTTTAGCGAGACGTTGACAGCCCTAACATTGACACACCCCAGTCACTTCAGCGCCTACAATTTGTGCAAAATTACCAGATAAAATGATTTTGATACCATTCTTAGTGTTTTGTATTGTACTCCTAAAATGCCAACCTTTTATATAGACTAAACCTCAATTGTCATAACCATGTATTAAAAGTTGTTAACAAGATTGTAAAAACAACCATACTCTTACCTCTTTGTCCAGGATGACCCCTGCCGAACCCTGGGGGTGGCACAATCCCTCCGTTACTTCCTGGTAAAGCTGGGAATTCTTCTGTCCGCCGTGGCACTCCTCTTCCAATGCCTGAAAAGCATGATTGGTGAATAATCAAGTAGGAACTGTTCACTATTAGCCTTCATGTAGTGTGACAGGTGAATCATCAAGAAGGAACTGTTCACTATTAACCTTCGTGTAGTGTAACAGGTGACTGATCAAGTAGGAACTGTTAAGCTTTGTGTTGTGTGACAGATGAATGATCATGTAGCGTGACAGGTGAATAATCAGGTAGGAACTGTTCACTATTAATCTTTGTGTAGTGTGACAGGTAAGTAACCAAGCAAGGAACTGTTCACTATTAATCTTTGTGTAGTGTGACAGGTAAGTAACCAAGTAAGGAACTGTTCACTATTAATCTTTGTGTAGTGTGGCAGATAAGTAACCAAGCAAGGCACTGTTCACTATTAATCTTTGTGTAGTGTGGCAGGTAAGTAACCAAGCAAGGAACTGTTCACTATTAATCTTTGTGTAGTGTGGCAGATAAGTAACCAAGCAAGGAACTGTTCACTATTAATCTTTGTGTAGTGTGACAGGTAAGTAACCAAGCAAGGAACTGTTCACTATTAATCTTT
>JAODAF010053186.1:0-18490 GCA_027574765.1 Molpadia intermedia
CAAAGTGACCATCCAACGCATTTGGTGTTTCTTGTAATGGAACTATTTTTTAAGGGTATGAAACCATGTAACAGAATCATGTGAGTTTCAGTGACACCTGATACGTGTATCTACAACATGCAGAATGCAAATTAACTACGGATTGTTGTTCATAGACACATGGGTGACGTCAATGACTTATTTACGGAACATTCAAATATCTGAAGTTTTGTCATTGCATGCTTCGAGGGAGCACACCTATGAAACAATGTTTATCTTTATCAAACAGCATGTTAGTCATTCACTTGTGGATAGAGGTTAACTTAGAATTTAAAAATCAAATGCTTGATATAATAGTACAAATATCATGGGTTTTCAATATTAACTAATGATAATATCAGAATGGTAATATGTATCCCCTAAAGAGAGCTTATTACAGGATTTGAAGAAAATCCTAAATGGGCAATAAAAAGTGATATTTATCAATTTATGGGTATTGGGGTTCATGGTTATAGAGGTTACATTAGGGGCTATGGGATATTTTAGAACTGATTTTGCTGTCCATAATAATATGGGTAATATGTAAATGGGTAATATGTAAATTGTTTGTAGCTACACAAAGCAAAGTGTAATATTTACTATTAGGTAGTATATAAACTTTAATAAGTACAGGTGAGACTCCTAACATTACACCTATGACATTCCGGGCTCCCCCTTCCTTTTTTCTTATATTTATGTTATTCTTTCCAATTTGGTTTAAAAGAGGCTGTAATATTGATCATATGCTCCCTGATTATTTTTGAAAGTTGCAAACATTTGATTTTGTGTTTGTTTGTTGTTGTGGAAATTAAGTGCCCTGCTCACTCTTCTCGTTGACAAGCCCCAATTATTGTCTTCAATTTCGAATGTCATTCTTACCAATTTGGTTTAAAAGAGGCCGTAAAATTGATGGATGTGTTAATGTGCTCTCAAATTTGATTTAAAATCGGAAAACATTTGAATGAAGTTGGTCATTGTAATTAAACTACTCTGAGGGTTCAATCCACAAAGTAAAGAGTGACAATATTAACCCCCACATTAAGGGGATTTAAGACGATGCAAACAGATTCATCCGTAGATGGAGTGGATTAATAATGATAATTCTCCTTTACTGCTGAATAAATATGTAACTGCTATTTAAAATATTCTGCCTGTAACCACAGTTGCAGCTTTTCCAAATAACATGGTGGGTCCGGTATTGTTCACCATGCAGTTGTAAAGTTGCAATATTAATGAGATATATTTAAGCATGATAGCTCAACATTGTCTTTATATTTGCAGGAACTTATAATACTTTTAAAAGATGCTGTCACTTTCAAAATGGAGAAGATTAAGTACGACAACATACACTGAAGCAATTCCGATCATGATGGTTTTCTCTCAAGTTTTTTTCAGGGTGGCTGTACGTCAGGAAATATTCTTCAGCTAAATTTGGCTTAACATTTTTGGAAGCTTCATTAGAATAATCTTTGAAATACAAGGACGAATGCATCGTTCTTATAATGCTATGTAACTTATGGTAAATTAGGTTGCAGTAACTTTAAATGTAGGAAAAGATGGTAAAAATATCATTATTATATTCTGCAGGCTTATAGCATGATGTTCATCACAGTTAATAAACAATTATAAAGGAAAGCAGATATTTACCTGTTACATTTGGACAGGAATTCAAGGAATACGATGTACTTGATGTTCAACTAATATGTTGGGTATATTCTCACAGTGTTTGAACCAATTGCGCGATTGAGTGCCCGATCTAATGTAAAGCAGACAATCAAGGGGAACGAAATCCGGACCCTGAACAAATATTGGATTACTTACTAGATTACTTTAAGAAGTTTTATTACCTCAAGACATAATATGTCATCTGTGCAATTTTGTTTGTCTGGTTTTTAATTTGCTTCAACATAATTTGGCATTCTCAGAGTAAATCCACCTCGTTTTAATAATTGCATGTAGCCCAGAGTAAATCAGACTTTGAGGTATAAATAAAATTAGATTTATCTATTTTATTGCTTTGTTGAGTAGGATATTTTTTTTACCTGGCAACCATAACCATTCTAAATATAAATATTAGACCTTGAGAGTATATAGGTTTGGGGACTTTTAGAAATTATATCGCAAACTTTTATTGAAGTACAAAACATTTTCTCTATATGATAAAATAAAATAAGTTTGAATGAAAATGATGTTTACTGCTAAAACTGTTAGTCATCTCCCTAATTATGAGGGCTGACCAATTTTTGTCCATGATAGAATTTGTGTTTGATGAGAGACACAAAAAAATAATTTTGTTATCTTGAATCTTCAAATGTTCAGAATCACTGTTTTTATCAAATTTTAGGCTAATCTCAGTTTTGGCTTGAAAAATCAGGGTTAGATAACAATATCAATTTTAGTCAAAATATGATACCAGCAAATTATTATTAAAATTGTTTTCAGTACATATTTATGTACTTGAAAAATGAATGTTATTTTGATGAAAGTTATGCTTAAAGTTATTTGAGGAAACTGTAACTTTCTTATAGCCTACCAAAAAATATCTACGGAATCATTAAATTTAAAATTTCATATTAAATACCATATATACCATAGAGAAGTGGTGCAGTGTTAATATGTTTCATAAAATTAGTTTCATATTTTTTCTGAACAAAACTAGAAAATTAAATTTTGATTGTCAAATTAATTGACACATTTAATTTATTCAATAGTATTTTTTGACATTAACTTTAAATATACTACTACCTTTGAAGTAAATTTGTTACCTGTTGCTGATGGTTAGGTTACAGGGTTTATTTTGGGAACATGTCCATTGGATTATAGATTCTATTCTACCACAGATTTTCTATCATATTGATGAAATATCTATCTTCAGCATATTCCATTAGTTCCCCGGCCTTCAATGCCTCTAATAATTAAAAACTTTGCAGTAACTGTGACCTTGTGCACACACCACAGATTGACCACACCGCTTTCATTTGGTTTTGGTTTTTATGACAGCTGTTGGGCTGAACTGGCTTATGCTTTATAATTCTCATGTGACATTTGGCTTGAGACATTGTTTCCTTTATGGATTAAAGATTTTCCCGAAATGTCAATTTGCCAGGTTACCCAGGTAGCTTGAACAATTCACCATGATGGTGAAGGATTCTTAGGTCGGGATCTGTGTATAATAGAACGTCAGATTTGCACTTAATCTTCTTATATTTCCCTGTTGCAGAAATTTCAATTTCTACTTTAGGAAGAACATTCTATTTCTTGACAGATATGAAGTTTATGAGCAAATGATTTTAGCCTAACACATAATGTATATGGCAAAGCATAGCCTAAGCTTTGTAATAGATATAGTCACATGTTTGTTGTATTTCTTGGCATGTTGGCTGTTGTGTCTATTTCTTCAGGCATTATTGGTATCATGAAAGTCACTTTGGACCCCATCTTCCCCTCTCTCCCCCATTACCATTTCACAATAATTCTAGGCAGTGGCAGTGCCAGACAGAACTTTTGTGTGTTGGGAGGGGGGAGCAACAATTTGAGGGGGAAAATTTGTTGGCCTACACATGTTAAACTTTAATATGCTTGGCAATATCACAAAAAAACAGGACAAACCAGATTTCTTTGGGAAGGGGGCATATCCCAATTTCTTTCCTGGTGCTACCACTGATTCTGGGTGAATGCCCATGTCTTCCCTCTCCGACCCCCATTGAATTTGCTAGTGTTTATGAGTTAAAGGTTATGATTACTTTTTATATGATCTTTATGATAAATCAAGTGCTCTGTGAATTTCTATAAGGAGGCAATATGGTATATATATATATATTACTTTTGGAAATCTTATTTTATTAATAAAGTTAGGTGCGATTTATCTTGTTTTGTTTTTATCCTGTAATATAGCCTGGGTTATTAGTATATGGAATAGGGTATACATTTGTTGTTAACCCTATATATATCTATATTTTAGGGTATACATTTGTTGTTAACCCTATATATCTATAGTTATGGTATACATTTGTTGTTAATCCTATATATATCTATATTTAGGGTATACATTTGTCATTAATCCTATATCTAGGGTATACATTTGTTGTTAACCCTATATATCTTTATTTAGGGTATACATTTGTTGTTAATCCTGAATAACTATATTTAGGGCATACATTTGTTGTTGACCCTATATATCTTTATTAAGGGTATACATTTGTTGTTAACCCTATATATATATATCTATATTTAGGGTATACATTTGTTGTTAAACCTATATATCTGTATTTAGGATGTTTCTGAATTTTGGCTATATATAGACCTGACTTTGTAATAGAGGTATACATTGTCATTAACCATATTTTTCCTGTAATTATAGGCTACGCAAAACTGGGCTGACAATGAAATAGGGTATACATTAACCCATTGTTATTGTAGATATGAAATTGTAAATCTTCTCGAGGAAAATAGCCTCAAATGATCAATCTTTATTTGTGAATTGATGTCTTTTGGCTATATAATTTACAAATTGTAAGGGAGACTATAGTTTAGCTTATGAAATGCTAAAAAAAATTGGTATTCGAGAATTTGCTAATAATACAGGGATCATATAAAGTAAGTGGAATTTATTCTATTATTTGAATGTGTGCATGAAGATATTTGAAAGGCTATATTAAAAGTTGGTTTTATCTGGTAGATATGAAAATATGTTTATGTAATACTATGTGCTTGTTGTGGCATCAGGACCTTGATGCATTTTTGGATTCTGGTCATACACACATTCTATGTCATACTCCCTGTCCTTGATCAAAATGTGTCATTAATTGACTCAAGTCTGTTTTATAGTAATAGTGGCACAATCACTATCATTGACAAATCAGTTTTAGACACAAAGTTTATGTCTCTTTGCCATAAACCATTAAAAGCCATAAACCATGCATCTGTCATACAAAGCAACATTGCGGGTTGCATTTCTAACCTGATGTTTTCATCAGGTTGCTTTTTTAAGTTCTCCCCCTGTACCGACTTGATAATTTCAGTTCATCCCACCCCCGGTGACTACCCCACTTTCAGAGAGCTCCTTATGTCACTGCTCTATGGGATCTGACTTTTGGATTAGGCATTTGTGGTAAATTGATGATAAAAGATATAGATGATATAAATAAATACTATGTTGTCCTTTAAAAAAGGTTTCATGTTAAATGCATGCATATTTAATGAGTTAGTGCCTTATGTTCATTCTCAGATGTGGTATTGTTATATTAATCCCTAGATTGCTTTAATATTTTAGCTTTAATTATAAATAATTATAAACTTAAAATTTATTTACTTAATCTTTAGAAAATGATTTTGTTTCAGCAGCGGTATATCATAAATTTACAGCATTTTAAATTAATACCTAGCAGAGCATCCATTTAGCATATTTTAACCTACTAGCTTTAATACGGAAGGGAAAATGGTCACGTTCATTATAATCACATTCATGTTCATTTAGATTCACAGAAAATAAAGATGGTGAGGTGTGAACTTGACCATTTTGCCTTCTATAATTAAGCTAGTATGTTGAAATATGCTAAATAGTTGTTCAGGATGGTATAGATGTTTGTCATTTATCCCCGAAATAGTAAGTTTGGGGAAAATTGTGGATGTTGCAATACTTTCACTTCTGTTTGGGACAAACTATGAGAAAAGTGCCAATATTGACATATGTTGGACAACAGACTTAGTCTCGATGTCAGTATCATATAGATGATATAATGGAGGTTTTGGGTGTTAACCCTTTGTCATGTAAATAAAAAATAACTCTGGTGCGGGCCGCTCCAAATCTGTTCCAGGTCCAGATAAAAGTTGCATATTCATGAAAAATTTACTTAAATTGAACTAGAATTTATATTTGCTAGCAGAGCCAAGAAAGAATATGAAGAAGTTTGGTATTTACGGATCCATCTGACCAGTAAAACCTAAATAAATACAGATTTGATTGATATTTTTTATTTAATTAGGTGAAAATCTGTGTGTGTGTACAACCAATTTTTACGTCAACTTAAGAAAAATCAGAATTTCTATTAAATATTATTTTGAGGTTTTTTCTTTCCTTTGAATATGCCTTACCCCTCCCACTTACCCTACATTTGGCCTAGCATTTGTCTGTATTTATCATTTTATCAGAGTTTGAATTGATGTGGCCTCAGTACTTCAATACAGGGTTGCCAACTTACCCAGTGACGTATATCCATTGTTCACAGCCTGCAAGGGGGGTGGGGGAAGCGGTGGGATGAATTAAGGACTTGTTTTTTCTTATATATATATATATATATATAATAATACAACAAAAGGAATTTGTCATTGTGTTTGTCATTGTTGGTATAGTCATTGCTCCCCAAATTGCCACTTTAGTGATTGTGCACTGAAGAAGAGCTAGTATTGCTCGAAAGCTCTGCAAACTCACTCAATGGCCGTTTTACTTTCTTTCATCAAGCCTTTATTAATATTATAATATATATATATATATATATATATCATATTTGATATTAATAACGAGAGCCCAGGGGCACTATGGTTCCTTGCTGAGACTAATATTACAATTTAAATGATGTGTAATATGTCATCACCTAAAAATACAAATTTGGGTGCAGTATGTTTTGGCCCATGTGTATACCCACTATCATCCAACAACAACATACCAAGTGTGTTTACAATCTGACTTATGGTTGGATCCAAAATGCTTGTCGCAAAATAAATATTTAGGTCCTAATTAATATTTGGCCCACATGTACCCACTGTCACCTAACAAAAAATACACAACTTGTCCCAAAATATCAACCATGTCAAACCTTTGGTTAAGAAAATCAACATTTGGTCCACCATTTCGCCCACCATAACTTAAGAACCAAGTGTCCAAGATAAGCTCCTTCTATACAGCTCCTTCTATATTAGCTTATCATATCAGAATATTGACAAACTGTTTTCTTTGCCCCTTTCCTCTCAACATAAGCTTTTTTTCTGATATAATTTTATGTGTTTACACGGAGCCACACTAAATAAGGGACACATTCCGCCCACAGCTTGCTTTGTACGCAAACTTGGAATATCCCAGTTAGTAAATTATAGCTCGAGTCAACTTTGTCATTTACATCTGCCTGTTCGATTAATGTAATCCAGTGTCGTGCTGCATGCACATCGGCGTTCAAGATTAATTTCTCACCTGAATCGGTTGAGTTTTATTCTACACAAACAGAGCAGACCCTTCTAATCGTCACGTATCGGCGGAACAAATCACTCTTGAGTCTCGGGGATTTTAAAGCGATTTGACTGTATATATTTGATTAATTCACAATAATCTGTTTCATACTTCATTGCTAACTACTATCATATACATTGTTTATATCGTTATATACATTTATACATGGGATTTGCGAGGGCCGTGGTCGTTAAAGTCATATGATATAATGAAGGTTCTTAGCACGGTTCCTAGTTCCATAAACATAATTATAAAATATAGCACCAGTTTGCATCTAAGCACTCCTTGTTTTCAGGAAGTCTCAAACGTATACTAAACATTGAAATATTTGGCCCCAATCTGTAGGACCATATAGGCTACTTTGAGCTTTTAAAGAAGTGACAACGCTCAATGCTGTTATCAAGAATTGTATAGACTTACTTTAAAACGCTGACACATACGGCATCAAATGTGTATCAATAATCAACGTGTATGCACGTATCGTTAGTACAGCTAGAATGTACCGGTACGTATTTGAATACTTTTAAAAAATACGCCGTTCGAAACGAACTCAATCTCTTTAAAGCGAAACAAAACTCCCCAACTCCCTCGAAAGGATTTTAGCAGCAGTAGTGAAATCACATCTTTGGTTAAAACGCTGCAAAACGAGATGTTCCTAACAGCCGGGATACTGACTCTGATTGGTCGAATCCCCGTCATTACAAATAGAATACTACGATCATCGACAACCGCTGATAACGTTGTACAGCGTATATTGATGTACAGTAATATGTATATATGTGTTGTAACGTTATGTTCATTGACTTTGACAACGCCGAACTGTAACTGCGATTTGTAATTTATGTTTAGTTCATATAGCTACAGATATAGTACATATATCTTTCAAATGTATTTCTAAGTAATATAAGTAAACAAACTTTATCTGTAAAACAATTATTTTCTCGCCACAAGAAAGTCATTGACGGATGAAAATTATTTTTAACATTGAAATTGTCATGGTAAGACAATGAAACTTGCTGGTGCACATGTGGCCTTAACATATGTTGAGCCATTGGGTTGGATGATTCAATGTACGTATTATGTATTATTACCTTGTATTTTTTATATTATTTTTAAAGTGTTTATTTGTAGTTTGCAAGGGAAGAGGCCAGTTTGGCATGACGTCTTAAAATATTTACAGATTAGAGTACTTAATTATCTAACACAGTTAGGCTACCACAGTGTTGGGGTACTCTTGCACGTACTCACACCCATACTCGATAACCAATTTACAACAATTTTATGCAACCAGTACACACATTTACTGGTCCAGAACAATTAGTTGATATTTTGTACATTTTTAATTGCTTTTGTGATAAAAATCATCACTGTTAACTGATGACCTATAATTTTATACAAAGGTTTAAGAAGCCCAATGAATAGTTAGAATGTTTAGTGATAAAAGTCGGTACACCTCTTTGTACATAGATAATAGCGTCAGTAATGGATAAACAACGTGATGCAAGTACCATTAACTCTGGAACCGTCTGTGTTTGTTTTATATTTTATATCAACAACCGGGATTTTGTTCATATTTAAGTAATGACGTCAGAAACCTTTTTGTCTCTGTTTTTTTGTCATAATGTACTAGTTGTCTAATGATCTAATCATCTAATGTCTAGATCTAATATGCAATAAAAACCTACAACACTAATTGCGAACCGCAGACAACTTGTTTAAAAAAAAAAGTTAATTCATGTGTATCTTAGATGTGTCTCTCGGAGAGGAAGGGAATTGGAATGGGAACATCATAGACATTAAGCATGAGTCGAAAGAGTATTAGTGACCTTTTACAAACTTTAAACATAATTACATCTTTGGTCCCTCCAATTTATGCGCGGGCTCTATCTACCGCATGTAGTCGAGCTAATTTGTATTTCGGTCGGTCCTGCATGCCAAAGGGACTATATATGCTCGCTTCCTAATGAAATTCGTCTAAATCGGTTTAAATTTAACAATTTCATTAAATAAGCGATAATGTTACTTGTGTCCCGTGTTATCCTCTCTCAATCAAATTAAGTTTCACTTCATTTGGCATTTGGCGCCATCTGAAGATCTGGAAACGTCCGCGAAAATACTTATACAACCCACACTTTGTTTATATAGGAAAAACTGAAACGTTTAATTGCGGTCGAACTCTAAATGGTTCCAATAGCCGACACATTTTATGATGTTTTCAACTGTTCCTTGAAGTGTCTAACGACTAAAGGAGAAAGAGATTTTAATGTACTTATACAGAGAGGTATATCTTCAGCTAAAAAGGTCTTTAGCTTTAATGTCTTCTTTCGTGGAAAGTCAATTCTATCGATCTTAACGATCGATGTGCCCAAAGTGCCCTCCCGGGGGGTCCCCTGGGGGTGGGGGTACATTTTAACCGATTGGTAAACATTGACCGATTTAAGAGATTTTGGTGTCTATTTATATGTTTTCTGGCATGCTGAGTTGATAAAAAGTATTTTAAAAATCCAAAATGGCAGCCTTGGTGTCAAAATTCAAAATGGCCGCCAAAATATAACATTTTCACATCAAATGGCTAGATATACATTTATTTTCCTTTTTACCCATTTTAACGTTAATTTTACACACTATTTGGTATCTAGGATAGATAAAACAACTTATTTTGATCAAAGCTGGATCAATTTTTTTTAAATGGCGGCCACAAATCCAAAATGGCCGCCAAAAATAGAAATCATCGCCACAATCAAATTTTACGCCCGATTTAAAACATTTTGATGTCTATTCATATGCTTTCTGACATGCTTAGTTGATACAAAGCATTTTCAAAATCAATAATGGTGGCCTTGGGGGTCAAAATTCAAAATGGCCGCCAAAATATAACTTTTTCACATCAAATGACTAGATATACATTTAGTTTCCTTTTTACCCATTTTAAAGTTATTTTACACACTATTTGGTGTCTAGGATAGGTAAACCAACTTATTTTGATCAAAGCTGGATCAAAATATTTAAAATGGCGGCGGCCAAAAATCCAAAATGGCTGCCAAAAATTGAAAACATCATTACAATCAAATTTGATGCCCGATTCATTTTGGAGTTTGTTTATATGTTTTCTGCTGAGTTGATACAAAAAACCTTTTCACAATACAAAATTGGCCACCTAAGTTTAATGATTTTACCATTTTAACCATTTTTAAAGTTATTTTTACACACTATCATGATTTGGTACCTTGGTCTTTTGAGTAGATAAATTCAGCACATGTTGCACCACATCTAGTGATGTATAAACATCCTGAACTGTATCTTCATGAAAATACAGTAGTACTTATAATAAGTCTTCAATAGTCTACTGTACAGTAATCACACATATTTAGTATTCACTATCATCATCATCTGAGCTAGCCTCACTAGACAGAGCATCATCTTCGTCTAATTCTAGATCTGAGTCTACTGCTAACTCAAAGCCACTTAGTTCATCTGGCATATCTGTAGCTACATTTGATATATATGTTGCTGGTGTTTGTGAGTGATGTGTTGATAGTGGTGTCTCAGAAGTTGGAATTATTTGAGACATTTCTTCATCATTTGGCAGGGCTGCACCTTCATACCAAATGGGCACCAGTTGGTCTTGTTCAAGTTTCCAGCCATACTGACGAGGATCAGGTTGATCATAGGAGCCATTCAAGCAATTCACCATTCCATAAACCACCAGATTGAC
Source organism: Molpadia intermedia (assembly GCA_027574765.1). Taxonomy (NCBI): domain Eukaryota; kingdom Metazoa; phylum Echinodermata; class Holothuroidea; order Molpadida; family Molpadiidae; genus Molpadia; species Molpadia intermedia. Next base: position 10,956 of record JAODAF010053186.1, read on the forward strand.
ACGTTGGATGTGACATTTCAACGATTTTCTGTCTGGAGGAAGCCGTTTGGATGGCGTGAACTTGCGGTTCTTACTCTTTCCAGTGAAGAGCATAGCATATCGACTATCACCAGGCGTCTCCTCTTTCCTCGGTCTGTTGTACACGACATGAAGGATGAAGTGTGTTACGTTATCTAGGTCAACTTCAAGACTCTCTAGACTTGAGAGGAGGGATATGGTATCTGGATTATCTTGCATCTTCTTGAAGCATCTGAATTTTGATCTACCAAAGAAAGGTTGGGTAAAATCACTACCGGTTAGCACATGGAAGGCAGGCATAACTTTGCAAACCTCTTCACCTAGATGCTCTGCAAGAGCTTTAACATCATGATAGGTTATTCCTCCTCTTGCAGATGCAGTACCTTGTCTGAAGTATAACTTATGGTCAGCTTTGGCAGCAACGAATAGAAGCAGTATAAACACATCTGTGTCATCTGCTACAACACAGGTGGCGTGTCTTGATGTTGCATAGACTGCATGAAATGATAGACGTGGGTCAGCTTCCCTGTGACGAGAATGTAGCTCGCGCACTTCACAACACGAAGAATGTGGATCTGCTGGGATGTAGTAGCATTGATTTCCATTGGTAACAAACACATCTTTTCTAAGATCCGACTCCCCTGTTAGAATGAAATCTGCCAGTAGATGTGTCAACTGTAGCTTGTTAAAGTCATTTGTGAGGAAGTTATTCCACTCACTTAGTTTGGGTAGCTGCTGACTGAGGTCCGAGATTCTTCTCGGCCTTCCTATGTCCGGTCTACCTTTAGACAAGTATAGTTTTCCCTGATCTGGACTATAATCATCGAATACAACGTGAAGAGTTGAACCTGGCAGTGACAAAAGATAACTCACTATCCTACTTGCCCACGACTTGAACGTTGAGGGAGAAAGACCCTTTATTGGTATAATGCGGACGACTCTCATCGCATCTACTATACAACACTCAATATCTATAGGAGTAGTGGATGTTGCTTGTACTGGAGATATGAGCTGGATATTGTTTCTAAACAGAGATTTAGACGAAGGTCTGCTTACACCTTGCTCATTGCAGATTGCCCACGGCTTGCTTGTGATGGGCCAATGCATGATAGAATGCAGGTTTAGCTGCTTTTGATCAAAATCAGCTAGAATTGCCGCAAACGATCGCCCCTCATCCTCTACTATTGAAAGTTTCTTCTTTCGCGGAACTAGCTTGTCAAATGTGATAACCGGCTGTCTCTTAATTGGGTCGTTGTAGGTAAGGCTGGGCTTTTCTGTCAGTCTTTCTGAAGTTGCAGAAACACTGGGTGATGGACATTGACTATCAGAGGAAGGTAGACTTGCAGTATCAAGCTGAGTAAATGAGGACTGATGCCTCTCTGAGGAACCTTGGGTGTTATCGACAAATTTTCTGGTTATACGCTCAAAAAACTCCTTCTTTGCCTTCTCTCCTCGTTCTTTAGTGCTTCTGACATTGTCGATCATATCTTCTGGTGCTACCGTGCCGGTGGCTAGGTGTATTAGTGGTTGAGTTGGAGACCAGAGGTTAGGAACCCATGAGTGTAGTCCTTCTACGATTCTCTCTACAGCAGCTTCATCTTTTTCCACCCGCTTTGGTCCGAGCTCTATATGAACATGCTTGGTCGACGCTTTGACTTTTCCTTCCAAATGCTGTTTCAGAGCTGCCAAATAGTGATTTATTCTCACCCATCTCTCACTTGCTCCCACATTCTCTGTCTGCCCTGAGAGACCACCTACTTCTTTGGACAACCTATTGATTGTCATCTCAATAATCTGGTCCATTGGTATCTTTGTATGCTTCTCACCACTTAAAGAACCACTAAACCCGCCATTTATCAGATACTCGTACGCTCTTGGATTTCTCTTCTTCAGATCTCTCATGTCAATATAATAGTAGCTCATGTTACGGGCATAGTTTTGGCGATTCAAACCAAAACACCATGGTAAAAATTCCTCTACTGCCTCTAAGAACCCTTCCCAGTTTCCTGTTCGTTGAAAATGAATGGTATTCAGTAGTAGGTCCACCATGTTTATGAAGGAATCCATCCACGATGCCATTCCCCGGTTAGTGGAAGTAACGTTTTCATGTCCTGGTGATTAACAACTCTATCGAGTGCTTCTGGAGTTTGCTGAATACGTAGACAGACAATAGCGGCTTCTATAGAAACATCTGTTTCTTCCAGGGTATCAGATTTAGTAGGTTCTTCTAAGTTGACAGATGAAGGGTTACAATTTGCATTCACCTGTGTGTCTTGGGAATCCATTTGGTAACTAGGAAGCGATGTTGTGTCTGTTGTGATTGTGTCTTCAGCTTCCATAGCATTACTCAGTGTGTTAGTTGAGATGATTGGTGCCTCGTGCATGTTTAGGTCATTGGAGATATCATCAGTGCTCATTTCATCTAGCTGTGAGTCATTGGATTCCATGTAATCCAGTTTGGTTCTTAGAAGGGATTCGAAAAGCAACTTGTAATATCGGATTCCTTGCTTGACATTTGAGCCATTCAGTGCGGCTTTGATTGTACCCTCAGCTCCAACCCCTGCTTCTGCAAGTAGTTCAACTATTCCTGACCCACTGAATCTACTATAGATCGTTCTTAGCATACACAGTATGATGTGGAATCCACCCATACGCACTACCATCTTGTCGTAGAATCTGGATCCTTGTTGCTGGCACTTGAACAAGACCTGTAAGACCTTAGTATAGATGGCCTGGTCGACTTCCAGAAAAATAAAGTCCAGTTCCAAGTCTCTCATGTATTGCATCGTCTTGTTCATTATGAACACTATGACGTTCATATGCGTAGGGGGTGAAGTTATGGCAGGTAGAAAGCCAACATTGACACCTGGCGGACTTTCTTTTGTGGTCAGCTGCTTGAATCCACTCCATGCAGGAACTTTCTGCTCAGCTGGACTGGCGCTTCCTCTGCGACATTTTACCCAAGCTAATGTTGACTTTGTTGATTCGATGGACTCATTTCGGCTGCTTTGCTCTTCAAACTTTAAGGGTTTGGGGTCGGATTTCTTAGCAGTATACTGAGGTAGTTCAGACTGTTGGCCTTTGAAGGAACGGTGAAGTCTCCTATTAAAGCTATAATCAGGCTTAATTGAAACATGGGCTTTGTTCCTCACCTCACTGAATTGCCCGGGAAGCTTGTGTTGTACAAGGATAGAATTGGTATTGTGGGTTTCATTCTTTCCAGATATGTCTTTATTTTTCCAGTCTATGTTGTCCGCTATATGAGTGGTCTGTATGCCTTTCCTGATGTTTGATGGAATGTCAGAATGCTGTGACTGTGCCCATTCTGCCCATTTGTCCTGGATAAACACTGTTTCAGTATACGATATACCATATCCCAAGTTATGTAGAGTATCAACTACACCACTAGATCCTGTTTTGCGATGCATAGTAAGCGACAGTAGAGCCTGGTCCAATGATGGTCGTGAATTTGGTAGAAGTGTCTGGATATCCTGAGTGATTTGAATTAACTTGGATGCCTTGGTTTTAGGTAGTTGTACTCTGCCATCATCATCCAGCCTTTCATTGGGATCAATGATCCATGCAAGCTCATTATATAGGTCTGTGTTAACATTCGTATCGGACTCAATAATGTCCTGTGGTGTTGGAGGCCATTGAGGGTTCTCTCTAGTTGTATTGATGGACATATGTATCATCCTTGCAGTGTTTTTGAGGGACAGTGATTTGGATATTCCCCCTCCTAGCAGTGATGTATTGACACAATCTGCAGTAAAGTCAACACTTGAAGGAAAGACAAATTCTGATTTTGTACTTCCTAGGTGGGGTCGATTGAATGACAATTGAGTGCCAAACCTCTCTTTAAGTTTTGCTTTCAGGTCGATACTTCGGCATGTCGATGAATCTTTAACAGAATTGATCTCGTCAAAGGCCGCTCTCAGCTGTGCAAGTGTGTATATCTCTTTTCTGTTAATAATGTGAATTTGAACAAGCTGATATATCTCTTTGTAGGCCTCTTCTTTCTCGTATGAAGTTTGGGTGCTGCAATCTTTCTTTCCCCGCTTCCATACTGGACTCCTGAAGGGCTCGTAGCATTGCTTTTTATGATAGGCGACATCGGCTGCAAGGAGAGATTTAGAAGCCAACGTCAATAGGATTCTTTTCGCGCCATCCACGTACTTCACATTTTCATTTTCCAAATGAATATGTGCATATTCCACAAGAGTCGTCTGGGCCCTGTTGGTAATAGTAATTGTTTGCACCGGAACCACTCGTCCCTTCACCCTTTTCTGTTCATTGCATATTATGCATGTCTTCTTTTCGGGTTCCTTCCAGGATGACGTGTACTTGTGCTCTGCACGAGTACTTCTTCGGATGTGATCTCCGGTTGTACTTTCTTTATCACCTTGTACAGATTAATTGTGCCATCTCTTTTGAAGGCATTGCTAATGGTGGTAGACGTGGTTGTTCACCTAGGTATTGGTCTTTGAAGAAAGACGATTTGCATGATCTATGTGCCCATTTCACACCAGGTGTTAACCAATCTACTCGATTGAACACGCTTTTATAAAGATGATCAACTTCCATCCAGCGAATCGCAAATTGCCTAAAGTTTTCCAAATCGTTTATCTTTTCAAATTTAGCCCTCTTCATGTTTTTCTTTTCACATCCCATGGTGCAAATCTGGCAGGTGAACCATCCCCTTTGAACATGGGAAGATCTAAATGTTGGCTCCGGTAATCGCACTTCGGCAGAAGTGGGTAAATGCGCCTTTGAAGATGATAAAAAACTTTCGTGGTCAACTGCAAGTGCACGACTTGAATCATTGTCATCCATTGTATTTGTTTACGCTGAAACAAAAAACACACAGAGTAAATGTAATTAAAACGTCGTAAAATAATAAGTAACTACAATAGTGTAAAATACCCAAGTAGCTCGAAGAGATGGGGTTATTTTAGGTTTAGGTTGCTGCGAGACATAATCGGTAACTCATTTGTCATTTGAAAATATCACAATATTTTATTCTTAACAACTTACTCAGTTCTGTAGACGAAAATGATTCATTTCCAATCCCGTGTCTCACAATGATGAGTTAGAAAGCCTCTCCTTGGTCACCAGTAGGATGATTAGACTGAAAGAGACACAGCAATGAACAAAATACCGTCATAAACTGCATTCAGAGTAAATAGAGTAAATTTGCTATCAAACCAACGTAGGCCTATACCTAGTGTGCAATATAATGTTGTAAACTTTAACTTGAGTTTAACGATATACAGAAATTACTGTTATTACTTACTAATTCTGAACACGATGAACACCAAATATCAGAATGATGAGTGGGGAAACCTCTCATCCGGCCCGTCACCAGCAAGATGATTTAGACTGAAACAGAAACATCAATTCGAGTAAACACATTACTCTCTTACAAAAAAGATGGGAGAAATTTTACAGGATGAATATGGCTTGTTTTAAACTTTGTCTTACAGAAAAGAAAATACATGGTAGTAAAAGAGTGCATTATTATTTGTAATTAGATATATTCCAATGTGTAACACTTACCAATACGTATATTTAATATTTTGCCATCATACAGGATCATCATCACGAAAGACCACAGTAAATTTACTAAAAAACATTGAATCAGGTCTTAAGCAGTAAAATGACGTCTACTTAGAATTTAGAACGTGAAACACCACATAAGAAGTCTATAATAAATAACTTTGATTTCATGTTAACGTGTCACGTAGGAATTTGTTTTTACAACTATCAACTAACACGTCGCAAACTATCAGTTACTAAATATCATTCAACTATCACAGAAAATAGGCCTACCAGTTACATTAATTAAGAAATTATGTCCGTAAGTGTCAACACGACACCCACACATATATAGTACCTAACGTTGGAGCCTAATACAGCCTATCCAGCCTAAGTTGTACTACAGCCCGCCTGTTACGAGGCAAGTTTTTTTTTCTTGATTAGACATTTTATAATAAATAGTTCGTGAAATTTGGCAACGTTTCCTAGAGTAAATTAAATGCAAAACACTACTTACATCTTTACGTTTTCCCGGCCGCTATGTGGTCTTCGACTCACGTTGACGTAGCACATGTTTTAACTTAGTACTCACGGAAGCTTTCCCTGGTAAATTCCACCATTGTAAACTAAATAGCCTACACGAATCAACGGGTAATTAAATCAGGGGTGTCGTGATATTACAAAAACGTCGCACATGGGTCTATGCAAATTATTGACAATTTTGAATCGCTTTAGAACAAAAAAACACATGGTTTTATACACGTGCGACACGTATGGGCGGGTCAATCACAGGTCGTTAGACGTTGCTGAAATTAATCAGCCCTCGATTCTAAAATAATGCAGAAATATTAACCATAACAAATACAGCCGTTTGAAATATGATCGCTACAATAAGAACATAAAAAATAACACCTATAATAACATATTAATCCTTAATTCTGTTGTTTATTCCTGGTATTGATAGAACCTCATCATGTACAAAGACCAAATGACAATTGTGGTGTATAGTACTGAGATCAACTCTGCATGTCACAGAACATACAAATATATAGGTAGATGCCAACATTACTTGAACCGGGCATCAAATTTGATTGTGGTAATAATGTTATATTTTGGCGGCCATTTTGAACTTTGACCCCACGGCCACCATTATTGATTTTGAAAATGCTTTTTATCAACTAAGCATGTCAGAAAACATAAGAATAGACATCAAAATGTTTTAAATCTGGCGTAAAATTTGATTGTGGCGATGATTTCTATTTTTGGCGGCCATTTTGGATTTGTGGCCGCCATTTAAAAAAAAATTGATCCAGCTTTGATCAAAATAAGTTTATCTATCCTAGATACCAAATAGTGTGTAAAATTAACGTTAAAATAGGTAAAAAGGAAAATAAATGTATATCTAGCCATTTGATGTGAAAATGTTATATTTTGGTGGCCATTTTGAATTTTGACCCCAGAGCTGCCATTTTGGATTTTTAAAATACTTTTTATCAACTCAGCATGCCAGAAAACATATAAATAGAAACCAATATCTCTTAAATCGGTCAATGTTTACCAATCGGTCAAAATGTACCCCACCTCCAGGGGACCCCCCGGGAGGGCACATTTTTCATTTTATCGGCGTTCAGAATCATGTTCAGCGGAAAAAATCGGTCTAGAATCAACTTTCTATATAAAGTGAACACTATTTCCCATTTGAGCGCGCCTGTGAGACTGACTAATACATTAGCTGGCATACATTATTGATAATATTTACCCTGCTAGCTATCAGACAATGTTATGTTATATTGTGATCACAACAGCCAAGTCCTTGGTAGATTAAGAACATGGATTGTCCTGTACCTTAACATTTATTGCAATCAATTAAAAATAACTGAAAGTTAAGTACGGTACCTAGTGATTATAACAATAGCATACATTAGCTGGCATACATTATTGATAATATTTACCCTGCTAGCTATCAGGCAATGTCATGTTAT
>JAODAF010053187.1:0-11555 GCA_027574765.1 Molpadia intermedia
ATTCCCTCCAAGCGTTGTCATAAAGGGGTTCAATGGTTAACTGACTACAATATCTCATTGTCCCATATATGGGACGACGAGATAACAAATAGAAGTTTGGACACTGGTATCTAAAACAATATTTTTTTCAATTTAAATCAAAGCAAGATAGAAAATTACAATTGTATATATAGAACAAAGCACGGTAAGTATAAAGGATACATTATAATTTAATGTGAAATGAATAAGTATTCCCATTGAATGATTTATTTTCATCATTAACGTTTAGGTCAGTACCATGGAAAAGGATATAATGACTATAAAATCGACTAAGGATGTATGCAAAGTTAAAGAACAGTGTGGAATACGTCACATAGCAGTTCAAAGTAACCACATTACAGGGAGACCAGGGCCTCAACGCGGCCCTCCTTACAATGTGAGAATATATCAACCATGTGCATTATCAACAGCATGAAAACGAATCGACAGTCGGTCGCAAACTGGATAATGGCATAGTCCCAACGTGGAATACGTAGGCTCTTGACCACCTGATAACATACAATGATCATTTCTCCACGGTTTCACCGCATTTTGTTCACTACTCGCAGTTTTGTGTTCCCGTGCACATGTGAAAACATGTATGTTACCATAGTCTAGTGAAAATATGTTCCCGCGGTATATTAAAGGTTAATGATAGTTGTACGTCCAACGACAAATTCCAAAAGGCGAGTACTGGGTAGAAAATCTATCTCTAGAGAAGACATCCCAATACTATCTAATCGTACTTTAATTGACTTTTGCAATTTGTACAATGGCTCTTCTACTTGCTGTGTAGCCCTAAATGGGAGAGACAGATGTACGTATATCAGCGCAGATTTGAGTAATAGACCTCATTATGTCATGCCAGTGCTCAATATAAGTATTAAAAGTACCTGCCTTTCTTCAAAAGGCCGAGGCACCATTACGATTATTTTAGTCAACCAATGCCGGTGGTACCACATCAACTATAATTCTTGTAAAGAAGTGCGATATTTAACCCTTCATTGATCACGGCCAATAGCATTCCTTCATGTTGGGGCTGAATTTTCCGGTAGCTACTCGCTGTTTCGATGGCTACTGTGGAGATGTGTGTGCATTATGCTCGCCATAGCGTAGCCATTTGGCTTACTTATCCCATCAAGGGTTATGCTACCATAATCAGTTGGTTGCATCAATCAACTGTATTACATGATGACATACCGCAACCGCAGATAAACACAGAAAAGTTGTTGGCAACTGCGCGTTCATGCCGAATTATGTATAATAACTTACTTTTTGATTTAAGCTTGACTTCGTACATGAAACGTATGATACATATAGTTATGTTTGCTAGTAAAGACAAAAACAATATTTATTATTGATTACAAAAACGTAGCGTTAAAAATGGAAATGATTAATTTAATGGTTTAAACATGTTACTGTCATAACTATATTACATTAATAATGTTATATTGAATTGAACTTAGAAGCGTTTTACATGTATTTATTACTTTTATTATCATTATACGTTATATCGTTTATTCCATATATACACATATACTATATCGTTCTACAAAAAACGCCGCGCAGAAACAACGCTCGCTCGCACCCACAATAGTCACGTATCTTTCCGATGAATGTAGCGCAGTGAGTTTGTTCAACATGAACTTGATTAACGTCCGTTGCTTTCCAAGCAACAATAATGTATGTTGTCGCAATGAAGTCTACAAATTCATATTTTTCCGATAACCGAACTTAAGATTATTACAATAATTTAATAAATTATTTATGTATATATATATATACATTTATGTTTGTTTCTTACTATGAATAAGTTCGCCCATCTTGGTTTCAAGGACGAACTGCGATTTTAAACAAGTATATTATATTCTATCATTACAATGCTTTCAGTATTTTTGTTTATAAACTAAACAATCAAGCTTAAATCAGTGACATTTTTTTATGAATTATACTATTTAGTATTATAGGTAAAGAAAACGTACAAGATAAACGAAGCCAATTTACATTTTAACAGTCATTTCTATGCGAATAGCGGATGACGTACGCTATTTCTGTCAAATAAATAATGTGTAAACGTCGTATTGAACAACCTACATATATTATATAAATACGCATATAAATTTAACCACACCTATTTATCTCGTAGTACGCTTCTCCCAATTCGTTGTCTTGGACGAAATCGTTCAATTGAAATGTACAATTGTTTTTTGCGACTCGACGCTGCAAGTAAAATTATATATAATTTCTTACAGTTTAGGAAAACGGTTCAAGTATAAAGGTGATAATTTTATAATCAAATTTTGCTTGTGTGGCGATTGTGCATTATAAAGATTAAGTACATACATAAATGCGGCCTACTCAAAATGCACTTAAAGGCCTATTGATATATAATTGTTTTAGAGTTGTTTGCTTTGCTATCCATCCTCAACCATTCTCAACTTGTTATTTAGGATTTAGGATTTTCGGATCTAGATATAATCTTACCTCAATTCTTGACGATCTGCCTTTCAATATTTTCATCCTTATTTCATTTATCGAGGGTCTATCATTACATCGCTTGGACAGGCACCATTTGACTATATTAAAACTAAAAGATAACATAAATTGTACTATAATTTGCAATTGTAATGCAATTGATAACATGGTTCTGTAATAGAACCTTTGTTTTTATATCCATTTTACAACAAGTATTTATAAACATTTAATATAAATGTTCAATATATATAGGCCTAAATGTATTAAGTAGAATAATTAAATTAATATTGTAAAAAAGCGTTATACAAAGAAAAAATACATTTGAGGGATTTGCTTCACATATTAGGCCTATAATTGATTTGAATTATCTAAAGTTCATGATATTTTTCTTTTATATCAACAATCTTTCAATTGAAACTGTTTTCGTTTGTTAATATTTTCCTCCTCGCCTCATATGCAAAATTCCTTAAAAAATAGACTAGCATATACTACTATACCATATATAATTTGATTTGTTTACTATATATAATTTTATTTGAGTATATGTATCGAATATAATTCTACAGGAGAAATACACCGGTATATGGGTAAACGAGCATATATATATATTCTTATGCACAGTAACGGAATTAACCACAAACAATCATTGCAGCTAGGTCACACCTAATACTACGCAAGGTAATATTTGTGCGCTTAAAAATCATTGCGTAAAACCCACACAACTAGCTCTACTCGATCATCTCGTATTAAGATGCAATGAGTCTCTGTTCTCTATTATAAGCTTACCGGTGAGCATATTAATTCCCTACGTAATTCAAGATATCAGGATATGTTGTTCACATTTACCATTTGCTATGCCCAGGACTTTGAGAGTACGCGCTACGAATAAGTAAAACAACAAAGAGTCTATAAAAGGGAAGGAATTGTAAAACTTACATTTCTTGGGGACAGTCAGATACTTCATATATTACGTCTATTTGCCGGTGCATTTCTAGATCGTCCATATTGATAATATCATACAACGTTTCAATTCCTAAAATGTATACAAAACAATAAATGAAACAGGTATATGTATCACATGGTTCTGTAATTCTAGACACTAAGATTCGACTAAGTTGAATTGGAGGACTGACATTTGTATATTGACTGGACTGTTGACTGTCAACTTAAACATGTGTATAGGACTCGGTATTTAATACGGACAACGGGAATGATGCGAGTACAAACGGTTCTCCAACCATAACACAATTGCATACTGCGTATATACCGAGTGTAAATATTGGTTTGGTCTGTGACATATATAGGTCAGTTGCACTTGCCAGCCGCATTAAGCAAATTCTTCCATGTTTGTCGTTTCTTAAAGTATACTTTATATTGAGCTTATATTGAGTGGTGTTAAAAAATGCCTTTCATATGGAGGTTTACTTGGTCTTCTTTGCGGTTGATATACCACGCCGACTACAATTCTACTTGGTTCGTACTTGTAGCGCTAATAATGTGCCGTTTCGCTTTGTAGTCTTTGATTAACAAAATGCCTTCTGCAATGCAACTATATGAAAATATATATTATTGAATCTTACCATCGAAGAACAATTCCCACAATATGACTCCGATTGACCAGACGTCGCTTGCTCTGTTGTACATGCCCGAGAGAAGACTTTCTGGTGCCATTGCCCAAGAAACTTCCTCGTCCTGGAAAAAAGGAAGTAATAGTTTGCACACATACACAGGGTAAATATAGCAAATAAAAATGTATAATTTACCTTGGTGATAACCAGTTTCAGAAACATTTCGGCGTCTTTTAGAAGACAAAAGTCGTAAAGTTTGCATACTCCGACGTCATTTACAAAGACGCGTTTGGCGAATAACGCTGGATGACAACACTGAAACGTAAGGCAAATAAAAAACTATAGTTAGATAACGTGCACGTGCTATTATAATAAATTGTAATGCTGACATGAACAGGTCTGGGTTTGTCTTAAATCTAAGAATACCCTAAGTATGACAACAAATCATTGATCGTCTCACGATGAAGGGTTAAAATAATTTTGTACAGATGCTACACAAAGTTGTTAAGTAAAGTACGAGTAAAATAATAGAACAAATTCTACAAAACCAATTGTTTCTATATTAAAAGAAATCAAATTTAAGTAAAAAATTAAGAAAATTGATTTTATATGCTAGGTTAACCTCAGTAAATAAATTTGAATGCAAAACATTGGACATTGTGAAAATTGCAACTATTAATGTGTGCCTATATACAAATATCACACTTACTTCGTTTGAGGATATGTACTCCATTCCATTAATTATATCAAGGGCGTAATCGTACATTTCATTTCCAGCCGGCTCTATGTTAACAATCGAACAATTTGTGTATTCAGATATGAGAAATGTATCCAGAGGTGTCAAATTAACGTAATCTTGTATTAAGTAGAGAATACCTGAGAAAGAAAAATATGTCTTGGTTTGAAACAAAGCTTAATGTTTCTAGAAATAGTTAATAGTATTGTGGATATTAATAGCATTAGCAGATCTCCTCAATTATTCTGAAACGTTCTATATATTTTCGGAGTTTCGTAGCTACTCAAAACATGATCAAGAATTGGGTAAAAACGTCGCATTGTCTATAAATATTTATTTGTAATGTGTACTTTTTATCTTCCATTAATATTCCAAATTACTGGTTTACGTCAGTTTACGCCCTAAACGTCTGTAGACAAATCATTCTCATCATATCAACATGTAAATCAAACGACCACTGCGGTGTCGCCTTTAGGGGATAAACCATGATTGCCAGGACCACCGTGACAACCAATTAACTGATAAAACCATGGCGTTATAGAAGAATTAACAAAACAAAAATTATGCCTGCTGATTATACATTAATGCCACTTTAAGATGGTTGCATTTCAATTTAAAATATCATATATCATATATTCATTAACGTTAAACGAAATGCGGAGTCTGCTTACCCCCGTGTTTGCAGTATCCAACTGTTTTCAAAATGTTACTATGCTCAGAAATAGTCTGTTTAGCGTTGCAACAGTTCTGCCACAAATATTTCGCCGTAGCAGGAGCATCAGCTTTCAAATTAAATGAAAAATGTAATGTTTTAAGAAAATACGATTAATTTAGGAATACACTGTAAATCTTAATATTTGGATACCGTAAAAACACACAATAAAAAAGAAATGACAATATGTGGATGATTGAGGTTCAGTTAATATTCGAAAGAAAAATAAAGCAAGTACATAAGCATACCTTCTATGTATGACACGAGGACACTCTGCGAGCTGTTTCTTTGGCCTTTAATGGTTCCGATATATTCCACAATCGCCGGCGAGAGTTTGATTTTACAATCTAAAGTAATATTATCCCAAATAAAAACCCGTGATTTAGAATCTTCGATGTCAGTCCCAAAGCAGTCGTAACCTAATAACAGAAGAAATTGTATTTCAAAAATGTTATTTACGAGATTGGGAAGCAGTTGGTTATTACATGCATAGCAAATCACATAAACATTACACACAGTAGCCTCACACCTTATTTAACATTTAATAACATATAAACAACACAATGAAGCTATCAAACTCATTTTGTTTAATAAACTAATAAGTACAAAATCGTGGGTAATTATATAAAGCATATGCATATGCATGTAGATTGTGAAAGCCGCTCATTGATTAGAAACTTAATAAGGTACTCAGTACTCATATATGAATGCTGTAATATATGTTAATATAAAGTATGGGACATTATATTTTCCGGACACGTATTTCGTGCTAATTTAGTTATATATTGTATTGTTTGGTGAGTCATACAGGGTCATGGTATGTATGTAGCAATCTCGAAATCTAAAGCTATTCTATATAAAAGACACTGCCTATTATGTATGTTGAGTGAACTCAATTAGTAGCATAAACGTTTACCTGGAAAGGAACCATAGAAGCTGCTGCTAGTGTCGTCTAATGGAAAACTTGACAGTGATATGTTTCTGAATCATAAAAAAATATATCATAACAATACTTTCGCATATTTCCTTTCTTGTATGGACACATATATCTTCTTAATGAGGCGTCTTTATTGGTGTAATGAATTGATAAAAAAATATGAATAATTGCGAATATGGACAAATATACTAAATAACACTTACTGTTGCGTTTCACGTGTATCGGGGCGTTTGTCTGATGATGCTGTTTAATACAATGTAACGAAACTAAATGTATTGACAAAATATACCAGATAATTTTAATTGGCAATAAAAAACGACCACTGTCCTAATTTTTAAGTATCTATATACATGTGGGACAAAGGAAAAGGAAGATGAGGATACGTGATTAATTGTTAAATAATAAGTTGCCGAACTAATATCAGCGTTCTCTCTTTTTGCCACAGATAAGTATATCGTAAAATGAAGTCCAACATTTGCTTTGGTGTTATTGTAAATGTGATATTTTGGCACATCCCCTTCGATATAAATAATATAAAACAATAATAAAATCTTTGAAATAAAGTTTCTATTATCATGTTCTATATATCAATACCTTATTAAAATATACTAGTATCACAACTAACTAGTTACACAATTATATACATGTAATCTGTGATATGAGATTTTACATTAACATGAATACAGTTTCGTTTACTTTCACTTACATTTTCTAGTTTTCCACAAGCATAGTATAATAGATCCAATAATACTAATACACATCAAAACCACAACAGTCACGATGATCGCCATATAACGTTCCTGGGTGAACGGTTTAACTGCAAAAATAGGTAAGAAGCGTTAAACCGCACAATCCTTGAAAATATTAGAGACCAATTACTAATCTAATCCCTAATTATACTTTGTCTAATGGCTGATATTACAACTCAATAATTTGCATCAAGTGAGATAGTTTGTCCTTTGACCTTGTGAGTTGTGACCTTTGACCTTTCCTTAAAGCCTACCTTTACATTATATTAAAACATCTTATGCCTATTACAACTGCAAAGATTGCATGTAAATTCGAGTTTTGCACTAAAAGATACAGCCAAAGATATGATTTTACTTGATTTGACCTTTGACATTTGACCCCAAATCTCAGCGAGGCACAAGTTTACCTCATAGGGCACCGACCTACCAACTTTGAAGTTAATTGGTCAAGCGTTTTAGGAGGAGTGTGTTTTCGCCGCACACTGTTGTGCTCACACACACACCGACAGACACACACACATAGCTACAATTTGACCCCTATCTCAAACTGGGGTCCCCAGCATCAATGGTCATTTTACCACGGGGACCTCTAATGTGGCCCCCCAAATTCCATCCAAGCTTTTTCACGGCAACCCATAGTAATTGATGATGTCATAAAGGGGTCCAATGGAAATTGAATACAATATCTCATTGTCCCATATGGGACATAAACAATTTATACTAGGTTAATAAACTGATGTAATTCGGTCATTCGTTAATGTTATAAAATAAAACTAGGCATAACTGTCATTTGAAAGGAGCCAACATTTCTTCATAATTTACGTCTAAATAAGCCGTAGGTTGTCGTTGTTCAGAATCGTTCCAGATGTATCCGGTTTTCAATGTCAAGGGAATGAATATTTGGCAAATCAAGCTTTGTGTCGGAAAACCCCCACTTCATAGCATTATGTAACTGTTATTGCATGAAATATGATACATTATAAAGCGTTATGTGATACTAATAATCATGATATTGAAAGAAATGGAAGTTCACTACATTTGTTTTCCAAAGCAACAGCTCACCATGAATATTCACGACCTTCGAAATATTTCCCACAGAACAGCTCATATTTCTGTCATTTCGTTGAAATGATATCCTTAACACCGAACCTAACACTTTCTCTTTATTGTTTGATGTGCTTACAACGAAATAAGCAGACTCTGAGTCTAGTGTTTTATCAACATTGTTTACTTTCCAGGTAAAGTTAGACACATGTTGGAATTCAGTGCTGTAACACTTAAAAGTTTCCAGAGTACCATGGGTTAGAGTTACCGGATCTGGACAACCTACATTCATGCATAGTATATAAACCGTTGGATCTGTGAAAATTAACCAAAATGAATTAAAAGCAGTCGCGCGATTAATGATGATGATCACGATGTTCATGGCCCTATGATACCAGCAAAATAATGACATATTAAATTGGCAATGACAGTTTGACGACCATCTTCATGCACTACCAACGATACCACGACCATGATATCATCTTCATCCACCACCATAATGTTTGCCATTATAATGATTATTATCATCATCATCGATATGCTTAGTAATGATGAAAAGGATAACGAAAGTGGTGATGACCGTCATATGATGATCGTAGATTTGATTGACACACATTTCAATTATAATGATAAAAAATATGGAGATGAATCGATGCACAAGCTGAAACGTGATGACAATTGCTAACATAGAAATAATGAATAATCGATACCATATACACATGTATAGAAAACGAAAGTTTACATATATGTTAAGATATAAACCACTCAAGCTATGCCTGTTAACATTTATGTGAACCACGGCAATATACTCAAATCAAATGCAGGCGAATTTAATATGGTGATACAAAATAAGGGGTTCCTAAATATTGTGTACAGCTAGAGCTATATGTAACTATATCGTTACCAAAAAGACACAAATTATAGAAAACTATACACATGAAACACTCACCTTCAATGACCAGAACAAATGTGGCTTTGACGACTCTTTGGATAGTGCAAGTATAGTTACCGGTATTCAATATCGAAAACTCCGTAATATTTAAATAGGAAAACGTGTCATTTACATTATCACCATGGACATTGTTAAGTCCTAAGTTAGTGGGTTTAAAGCCATCAGCGTATACGACTCTTCCATTGAAGAACCAAATTGGTTTGGTATCATTTACCCGTCGATGATTGCAAGTTAGTGAGATCGAATTTCCACGAACTACGGACTTTCCAATAACATCTGGTGTACCTGACAACAATATATTATATTAGTTAAAAATCATTAAGATAATACATCATATCATATGTTGAAAATGTAGTATCTCTTTAATGCTTATTCCAGGTAATGTTTGTATGAAACTAGTTAATTATTTGAAAGTATTGACCTCTCTTAGGCTACTCGGTTGATACTTCCGTCTATATAGCTCCGCGTAAATTCGTAACTGCAATTTTAGTGTATAATCACCAAATATTTACTGTACCCAAGATAGATTACATGCGCAGCTAAATTGAGCGCATAGCACGAAATGGGACGTGAGAATTGTTTCCACAAAAGGCAAGGTAAACGGGTTACACATCCGCGGCATTGGTGGTAGATACACACACGGGAGAGGGTTGGGGACTTGTTGGAGTATTGGATCCAAAATACACCGACATTATAATAAATAGTCCTGTGCGCGAAAGCCCTTTCACATTCCAACCATTCAGTGTCATAAGAAGACATTAGAATTAGGCTATATCCTATTAGAATCGTATTGTGCTGAAACTACTTATTATCAGGTATCATTGCGCAAGCGCGCAAAAAATATTTGATATATAGGACCATAATGTGCCTCAAATATGATTTGAGATATCACACACATCACCAGCTATCATCCTTGTATATTATGTATTGTTATGTATTAATTAGACTGTTCATTTTGAATTTTGATACTTTTACCCTTTTAGTAATAATGAACATGTATGGTTTTATTAGCTAACAATCCTTATATATATATAAATAGCATAGTCAAAGTTCCACGTGTTGGTAAATTATTCGGTTTTTATCTACTGAGGAAGGACCAGGGGTCCGTAATATTTAGAATTTCAATAATTTCTGTTGGTATTCAGCATTACCATTATTTTGATCATTTAAGAATATATAGAAATAGATATATCTTTAGAACAATATTTAGTTGACATATTAACTAGACGTCTGATCTCAGCCAGTACCACAATTACAGAGAATACAATTTAAAAAAAATATATATGAGTAAAATGCGGGGATGTAATAAACATAGAGCCGCAGAATAAATGCGAGACAGTGCGCGCGAATATTTCGGGTTTTCTGGATTCAGGTACAGGATATCCCTTTCTGACTGACTCGGAGATTTGCTAAATATGAATTCAAATTTGGGGTTTGACATGCACCCCAATCACTACGGCTCTGGATTTGCGTCCAGGGGAAAATACCCCTGATGCTTCAGATCCATTTTAATATTTTAGATGATTGTGTAGATATCGTTTCATAAAGATCATGTAGCTATTATACAATCGGTAATAATAATAATAATACAAGAGATTTCTATAGCGCCAAACCAGAGACCAAATGTAACTGCTCTAGGCGCTTAACAAAAGAGTTAATTGTAATTGAAAAGGCACCAGTATATAGCTTCCTTTTGTGTGTAATAAGTTTAAATGAGTTGAAGACTGCCTTTTGTAAAGGACAGTTGACCCGTAATTGTGGTCCAATGGGTGTATCTGCAGGCACCCTTTAGTAATATTTTAGGAGTACATAATAATTATCAAAAGACCCAGTAAAGCTCTTTAACCACTCAATCGGATGATTGTATATCACTTATGCAGTTGGCTGTTTTATGTAACACATTCCACACGTTTGTCCTTGGGTTATTTTAGAATGATAAATGATAACCATTGTCTGAGTAATCACGTGATAGGAATATTATATAAAATATATAAAGTGATGAAGAAAATATAGATAGATCATGCGAAATGGGTACAGGCATTAGAATTTGAGGGATAAATGTAAGCTTTATTTATGTTATTACCGTATCTTAAAAAAATATAATATATATTAAATATCTTAAAATCATAAACTTGTAACCGGTTTTAATTGGGTGGCAGTTGCATGTACATGATAGGGGAATAGTTAAGCTCTGTGCATGCGCACAATACATAACGTAATGCACACTAAGGATATCTTGGTAAGAAAAGCATATTGTCAAACTTGTTCATAAAACTTACTCTGTAATACACCAAGAAGAGAATAAAAGATCGTTACTTTGATTATGTAAGTCATTGTAAACCTGTGGGTGTACAGAAATATATA